>WAAE01010098.1:332338-490704 GCA_013400495.1 Nicator chloris
AGCGTGAACTGGAGATCTCGAGTGTTTCTCTCAGTGTCAGTCCACGCCTGGCCAGGAGTTCCTGACAGCAACAGCAGCTCAAGGTTTGGCTCAGCCCTTGTCCCCTCCCTGCCAGTCCCTGCCTCATCTCCCATGTGCTGGAACAAGCTGCTGGTGCATCTGTACCGCAGATGGCCCAGGGAATCACTCCACCTTGAAACAGTCGTGTCCAAAACCAATCTTTTATTTTTTTCCTTTAACCCAGACTATTTTTATTTCCCCAGTCTGGGTCACAAAGAAGGAAACAGTTCTGCTGCACAGGGGAAAAAATAAAAAAAACCTAAGCAGGTAATTCCAGGAAAAAAATGTACCATGAAATGTGCCTGCAAACTTCATACCCTTAACCAAAAATGTTCCTTAGAGAAGGAGGGCGTTACTGTCCTGGCAACCCAACACACAGGAATTAGGCCCCTTTCCAGGCTGCATCTCTCTTACAGTTTATCACCTCCTAACTTGCAATCCTGAGCTTTTGTCAGAGGTCTGGTCCTTCGAGTGGAAGATCTGTGTGGAGTTACCAGGGAGCTCATCACCTGCCCTGCTGACCTTCACACAGGGCCAGGGACACTGCACAGGGTCGGTGCCAAAGGGAGACACTAAATCCGGAGCTGCAAGGGTGGAAGCGTGACTGACCTTCCTTCACAGGATTGAATGACACCCCTCCCTCCTGGAGGAGGGACAGAGTCTCATGGCTGCAGCAATAAGAGGATTCCCAAGGATTCCCACATGAACCAGGATTCACCTCTGATCCTGCTGACAAGAGATCAGTGCTTTGAAGTAGGCACGGGTTTATTTCTTTCCTTTGGCCTGGATTCTGTTGGAAGCCCTCACGTTTTTCACTGACTCCATATGTGTGTCATGGAGGTCTCTCATCTGGTTCAGAGTGCAGTAGCTCTCTCTGGATCCCTCTCTACCCTTGGCAGGAAGACACATTTGGGATCAGAGTCCTGCTGCACTTCCCAGAGCGAGCACAGCCAGGGAACACCAGACAAGCCAACCATGACTTTCAAGCTCTGTCTTGGGTAGTCATTCTCTAAAGACTCACTGGACGTATGGCAACAGGAAACAAGGGGGAGAAGGCTCTGAAGGCCCAGTGCAGGCAGCTAAACAACCTGGTTTTTCCTTTTTTCCTCTTCCTGAGCTTTCAGGTATCTGCTTCCCTCTTTTAGCTGTGAAGTCACTCTTTGGCTGAAAGTTCTGCAGTGAGAAAGCAATTGGCAACAACTTCTAAAGCATCTTTGTACAGGCAAAATTCCTGGATTTCTTTCAAAATCAACCCTCTCTCTCTCAATAAAGGAAAAAATCTCTAAGAACAGGAGCCTTGAAGGGGCAGCACAGACAGCCCATGCAGTCCTGCTGCTGAGCAGCTGCCATAGCACACTTGTGGCATGTTAGTGAGGGAAGTCTGGTAAGGCAGCAGCAAAAAGTCACCACAGGGATTTGCCGACAAGGGAAAAGGGATGTGAAATTCCTCCAGATCCATCTTTGCTTCAGGGTAAGTCTGAAGATTTCGCAGCTGGAACACTCCATTCTGACTTTCTGCATCCAGGGTTAATTAGTTCAAGCTTGATAAATCCCCTTATCTAAATGGCTCTGCAGGGACAGGCAAAGAACATCAAATAAAAGGGAGAAAAGCAATAACTCTTCCAACATGTTTTTCTGCCTCTGGAACAACGACTGGGAGAAGCACACAGAGGCAGAAAAGCCATGTGATAGCACACATCTGACTGAGAGCACAGAGGGTATGTGCTGGAGAAAAGGGCACAGTTCCTTCTTTTCCTCCAAAAGCAACAAGGGAAGGCAGCACTGGGACCGTGGGGGGATGTGTGGTCAGGGATGCAAACGAAGAAAAGAACACCCAGGGCAGCATTTTGGCATGGGTGTCAGGGACCTGTGCTCCAGCCCAAGTGCTGCAGAGAGGGCACTGGCCTCAGTTTCACAATCTATTACAAAGATAATATCAACTTCCTCTGGAAAAGCCTCAGACCTTCTGGATAGAAAGCACTCCCTAATCTGTTGGTATTACTGATTAGCCCTTAATGTGCCTGTCTGTTCAGCCAACTTCCATCCTGCAGAAATGAATGAATCAACAGGAGAGAGAGACCTGGGAGTCAGAGAGACCTGGAAGGTCAACGACTGAGGAGACAGGGAGAGAGAGCCCCTTTGTTTCCAAGCCAGCACCAGCAGCAGGATAATTCATGACAACCTAAAGCGTCCTGAACCAAGGCCAAAGGAGGTTCCAAAACACAGCAGCACAAGGCTGTGGATTTGTAAGTTAAACTTTGCCAGGTCTGTGCAAGACACATGTTGGGCAATGCCACATGTCCTTGAAGAGCCAAACTGCAGTCCAAGAAAAGCTGTGTTCCCCTTGCAGCGATCCTGAGCCTGGGCCAACAAGGTCCTGCTTCAGATCGAAATGGAGTGGACAGAAAGTGTCTGCCCAAGGATATGTGCAGGGAAAGCACACAGACAAGGATCTACCAGACAAGGGGATCACAAAACCCAGTCCAAACTCAGAGGCCCTCCCCGAAATCCTGGCTCTTTTAAAAGAGACAGTAAACTAAGAGCTTAACAGCTCTGAGCACCCTCAGTCCAGCCCTCCCAGTATTGCAACCCTAAACTTCTCTTCAGCATTCCTGAAAGCATAAATTGCACAGACTATCACAGGGTTTTGTAACATGGCCTTAAGTGTCACACCAAAACCATCCACCAGTTTTGTTTCTCTGTGCAGACTCATTTGTATCAAGGTCTCCAATGAAAGACCTCCTCCTCCTGCTGACAGAACATCAAAAGTCGGGTCTTGATCTCAAAATCAACACAGCTCTTCATCTGCCCTCTGTGAATTTAGCTCCCTACCAGACTGAAAAGACCAGCAAACCTGGAGAATGTCATCTACATCAAAAATATGGAAAAAGCCAGTCAAGGCTGAGACAAGATCCAAGATTAGATTCCTCCATTAGGTGAAGACCTGCTCACTGCAGGATTAAAATCCCCTTTGTGTCAGTTGGCTCCAAATCAGTCTAGGGCAATTTAGATCTGGGTGCACAATGCTCTGGCTCCTGAGATACATCCAGCCTGGTCCTCCTCTGTGACTCACTGGTTCACCTGGAGGTTTGGAGGGTAGGTGTAACCTTGCAAGGGAACCTTCCACAGGCTGGGAGCCTCAGGAAGCCAGTTTTACCTGCCTTCTGGTTATTAGTGTACTTCAAAAGATACCAGGTTTGCCTCAGCATCAGATTATCCTTAGAGATGAGGATGATTTGAAGACCAAGAGCAAAGTCCATTAAAAAAATAAACCAATCCAGATCTCAACTGAAGCAGCTTTGAGATTCCACTGAGTCTCTTATTAGAAACCTAAGAGACTATCAACATTTTCTTAACAACTTTTGCTCTGCCCAAGGTACAGCATTGCAGGATCTACTGCAGTCACTCAAGCTGGTGGGTGATCCTGTAAGGTTGGTTTGAGAAGGATCCCACTGCTTTATCTGATTCTGCAAAATTGCAGAGAAAATAGGAATATCCATCCTTCCAATTACCTGGAAAACTCAAAAGATAGGTTTAAGATTCTCTGCAAAAGAGAAGTTTGCAGAAGACAAGATGGAATCATAGAATAGTTTGGTTTAGAAGGGATCATTAAAAGGCCATCTTGTTCCAGCTTTCCTGCAGTGAGCAGAGACATCTTCAACTAGGTCAGGCTGCTCAGTCTCCATCCAACCTGACCTGGAATTTTCCAGAGATGGGGCACGAAAGACCTGGGTAGGAACACAACACGCACAGGGCACATTTTTAAGTAAAGAAAATGGCATTAATTGCAAATAACATGTTGCTTATAGGAGTAAGTGCAAAGGCAAAGGGTAGATCACCCAAAACCAGCAACTGCACACAGAGAACCTGCTGCATCCCAGAGGTGGAATCTCCACATTCCTTACCCCAGGGTCCCTGGGGGAAACAGCTGGATGCATACAGCCCTTCTTCAGAGAGGCTCCACAACAGAGAGGCTTGGGCTGGTCTGGGCCCCTGCCCAAAGTGCTGCAAAGGCCTTGCCTGAGGTGCAGGACTGAGCAGTGCTGCCGGCCAAGGACATGTTGGGGACAGCACCTGGTGGGCCCCACCAGCTCTCAGTGCACAGGCTGCAAATAATGTCAGGGAAACGAGCTTGTCCAGCACATCTGGAACTAATTCCATCCCCAGCTGCAGACCTGCTGTGCCACACAGGTGTGTGCATGTGCTACAGCAGGTAGGACAGCAAGGTAATATGGGGAAAACAGCACGGCCACCCCACCGAGTGCGAGGGCTTAATGAAACCACCCCCACTGCCCTGCTGAGAGGCTCAGGAACAGGAGCTAAAGTGTTTCTGTAAGGACAGCCTGTGTGTTCTTTGCCTTTCACACGAGGACAGATTTAACCAGAGACGTTTTCAGTATGAATTTCCACTGTTTCTCCATTTTTGAAGATTTTCTATATCTACACTTATGACAGACAGGCAACTTTAATCTGTCATTTCTCCTGTCAAGGCCTAACTAAATGACACCATTAAATCCCAGACTGCAAGCTGATAGCATCTCACAGCAGATGGACAGAATCACAGAATCATTAAGGCTGGGAAAGACATCCCAGGTCACTGAGTCCAACCATTCACCCAGCACTGCCAAGGCCACCACTAAATCTGGTTAGCCAGAGGGGATCCAGTGGATCGTGATGCCAGAGGCCCTGCTCTCACACCTCTGCAGATCTGGCACGATAAACTGACCATGACAAGTCCAAGATAAAATATTTAGTCAATAACAACAGCAGAACACGGGACAAGGGTTTCACATCCATGGGAATGGGGGTTGCCAAACCAATTTCTGCCACATGTGCTAGCCTAAACAAAAAAAAACCAAAAAAACCAAAAAAAACAACCAACCAAACAAAAAAAATCCATAACTGCCCAAGCACAGCTGAGGAAGTTCTCAGGCTTTTAAGCTTGATCCCAAATAATAGAGGGTGAAGGACCAGACTCATCTGCCCACCAATACTTGAAGCTACTTTAACAAAGAAAAGGAATGAGAACAATAAGGAGGAAATGCCAAGTGTTGCAGGAGTTCTTGACACAAGAAGTGTAGTATGACTGATAAATCATTTGAGTGAGAAGACTTTAATGAAGAGCAAACACTAATGCTGTACACTCTTAGGTGTTCCTAGTGACACCAGTTGGAGACTGTGCTGGGACAACACCCAAACTATCTGTCTTGTACTCAGTGACCAGGATCCAAACCCTCTGCTGGCCTTTGCAATAACATTGCCAAGTTTTTGGGCGTAGGGTGGTCAACATTCAACTTTGATTCAATCAGGACCAGCCAGATATAAAACAGGGTGGGAGGAGTCTATTTTTATCTTTGATTATCCAAGCCCAGATCAAAGGCTCTGCAATACAGTAACGCTCCAAGGGCTTTTGATAGTGAAAGGATGTTTGTCTGGTCACCACAGAGAAAGCAATGTCAAACATCCTGTCCGTGGCACGATACGGGCTGGGGACGAGAAGTGGAGATGGGGCTCTGGAGGGAGGCACTGAGAACCAGTTTGTTTAAATAACTTGTGCAAGTTTGGCAGTGGGGAGATATTAATTATTTCTGCAGAAGTTAGAGCCTGCCCCGGATTCAGGCCAAGCAGACATCTGAAGAGGAAACATCCTGCACGCCAGGCTGGGTGATCCATGCACATTTGATAGCACACACTGTGTGGGCTGCATATCTCTGTTGACTCCCTTGAAGGCAGGGATGCCCTCTGGGAGACCTGGACAAATCAGAGAGCTGGACAATCACCAACCAGATGAAGTTCAACAAGTGAAAACGCCAGACTCTGCACTTGGGATGGGGCAACCCTGGGTATACAAGCAAACTGGGGGATGAGATGATGGAGAGCAGTGCCACGGGAGGGGACCTGCGGGTCCTGATTGACAGAAAGTTGAATGTGAGCCAGCAGTGCCCTGGAGCCAGGAGGGACATCTGTGTCCTGGAGGCATCAGGCCCAGCATCACTGGCTGGTCAAGGGAGGGGATTGTCCCGCTCTGCTCTGGGCTGGGGCGGCCTCACCTCGAGCCCTGAGGGCAGTTTTGGGCACCACAATATCAGAAAGACATTAGGCCATTAGAGAATGTCCAAAGGAGGGCAAAGAAGATGGTGAAGGGCCTTGAGGGGGAGCTGTATGAGAAGTGGCTGAGGACACTTCTGTTCAGCCTGGACGAAAGGAGACTGAGGGGAGACTCATCACAGTCTACAACCTCCTCCTGAGGGGAAGAAGAGGGACAGACACTGATCACTTCTCAGTGGTGACCAGGGACAGAACCTGAGGGAATGGCCTGAAGTTGTGTCAGGGCAGGGTTAGGTTGGATATCATGAAAAGGTTCTTCCCCCAGAGGGTGCTGGCACTGCCCAGGCTCCCCAGGGAATGGGCACGGCCCCGAGGCTGCCAGAGCTCCAGGAGCCTTTGGCCAGCGCTGCCAGGGATGCCCAGGGTGGGCTTGGTGGGGTGTCTGTGCAGGGACAGGGGCTGGACTCAGGATCCTTGTGGGTCCTTTCCAGCTCAGGGAATTCTGTGATTCTGTGATCTGCATTCCTGGGATAGCAAAAATGTGTCTGAAATGAAGCAGCATTTGTCTCTCATCTGGTGGACAGAAGGGCAGATTTGTTATGGGAGCCCAGAGCAATACTCATGGTCCCCTCTTCCTTTCCCAAATATCACTGCAAGCTGTGGCTGATCACCTTTGAGCCACCTCACAAAGCCAGCCAGGATGTTACATGGCCATTGATTAAGGACGTTCTCCCTTCTGTATTGAACAGCTGTCTTTGGGTTATGGTTCTGCCCCACTGACCTGGACACACAGCAGACAAACACTTTCCCTGTAAGCCCAAACTGGAGTGCATTAGAAATCTAAGTGAATGTTGGCTTCTTTCACTGACTTTTGTCTTGTTGCAAACACTTAGCCTCCCCAAGGACACTTGGTCACATCTTTGGGGGTTTTAGATGATCTTTAAGGTCCCTTCCAAGCCAAATCAAACCATTCTGTGATTCTATGATCTTTGCCCTCCACTTGTGTTCTTCTCATGACTTGAGCTGCCCCAGCTGCCAATGACACAAACAGACACATGTAAGAGTGAGATCACAGCAGTCTCTGCTCCCCTCCACTCTCCTGGAAGTGCAGAACCAAGGCCATGAACCACTGCAGGGACCAGCTGATTCCAGCTGCCAGAGCTGGGGTAACCCAAAGAGCTCGGACTCAGCACAGGGATGGAAGGAGGGACCCACGGGGCAGCTCCTGCAGCCAGAGCACCAGTGCAGCTTCCTAGTAAGCCCCATCAGGTCCCCATGGAGATGGAAGCTGTGAACTCACCTCAGCAGCTTTCCTGTGGTCATCCTCATTGTCCAGCAGCCGGACATCCACGCCCAGGCAGCGCAGGTAGCGCCCCAGGCCCTGCAGCATGTTGTCACAGACAACGCTGAACTCCTGCGGGGAGATGGGGGCAGGGGGACCTGAGGCCTCCATTCTGGGTCCTTGGTATTCCTAGAGAAAGGCCAGAGATCCATAAGGAGCAGAAGGCTGATTCTCAGTATATTTTTGTTTTTCCTCCCTGCATTCATTCACCCACCACAGCACATCCAGCTGCCTCCTTCCACCTATGTCTCACTTCCCCGTGCTCTGCAGCACCTCTAGTTCCTCCTTCCCAACCTTTCCACATTGCCATCTCCACCTGGGCAGGGGGCAGAAGATGATGGGGCTAATTCTGCATTTGCCATTCTCTCCCTGACCAGCTGGCCACCTGATCCAGGGATCTGCAGGCTTTCCCTGGAGAAGTGCCAGCCTGGCCTCCAGTGCTCTGCACAGACATTCATCTTCAAGAAGTCATAGAAACATAGTCAAGGCTGCTCTTCCCCTAAACTAGTCTGCAATTAATAAACATGTGCCAAAGCTATGATTCAGGACAGACAGAGGGAGAAATAGGTAGACAAAGCAACCATGTCAACTCTGTCGTAAGGTTAAAAATAGGCAGTGCCTGAATTCTGTTTATTTCAAGTGTCTGCTGCTGGGGGAGTTCCTGCACTTGGAGGACTTTGGCTTTGGGAGGCTCCCAGAAGTACAACAGCTAAATCCATGGAGAAGGGAAGCTGTTAAGGAACTTCCAATGTCCAGCTTTTGACTCCAGGAACTTGAATCAGCTGGGATAACTGAAGGACACTGCCAGCAGCTATGCAGGGAGCCAGCACTGCAGGTCAGCTCTGCAGGAGCTGGCCCCAAGCTGGGAATGCTGTGGCACACCAGGCAGCTCCACCCGGGCTCTCCATGGGAACCAGCTCAGGTCCAGGAGCAACACTGGTGCGATGCTGCAGCTCCCAGCAGCTGGTCCCTGCACTCAGGGCTCTGCAGCACTGGGCAGACTGGGCTGTCACCAGCTCCTGCAGGATCCTGGTGGATGTAGCTGTGACACCAGAGCACGGTGACAAGGGATGGAGCTGCCCCCTGGAGCTGAGGCAGTTGGAGAGGCTACCCCTGGCTGCTGCTGCTGTTCAAACAGATGTGCAGGAGCTGCAGCTGGCTCTCAGCCAGTGTTTATCCAGTAGCCAGCATTGTCAAACTGAGCTTTTTTCTCACATTTCATGCCAGCAGAGAGCAAAAAGCTTATAAAGGAGAATAGAGTCATTAGCCCCACTTCAGACAGTGGACCAGGAAACACGGGGAAAGAGAGCTTGGAGTCCTGCAGGATGAGTCAGGAGAAGTCTGCTTTTTTTGGTGTCCCAGTCCAGGTTTTACCAACTGCCTCTCAGCTGATGAATCTGACTGTACAGAACACAAAGATGACCCATGGGTTTCCAAGGTGATTGAAGCCTGAAGTGCTCACTTTTCTCACCTCTGCAGCAGCCACTCAGCTCTGCTGTAACACACAACATTCCCACGAACACAGTGCTTAGGGAGTAGTGTTTTCCTGCCTGCTGAAGGCCAATGGATGCTGCACATTTACACAGGTGAACACGGTCAGCAGCATCTCAGCCCAGCCATGGAAGGGGGCACTGACATCAGGAGCTCCACACACACTTGAGGCTCTTCAGGATACACAGATACACACGGTGAGTCTTCTCAGGCAGTAACAAAATGGGGTTTGTGCCAAGGTTTCCAAAGGTGCTCAAACCACTGAATTGTTCCCTTTTAAATGTAAAACTTTATTACTGAGAGGCACCAGTCACATTCCAAGATACTTAAGCAGAGTCGCACAGCTCTGGTGGAGTTTTAAGGCTCTGCCACAACACAAATGTCTGGGAGAGGCCTCTCATGGAATGTGGTGGTGGACAGGGAGGCAGAGACAAGCCTTCAGCAGAAACACATTTTTGATGGATCATTTGCTTTAAACTTTGCAGACTTCTACTCCAGACACAATAAGGGAGATATTCCTAGTGTGAAAGCAAGGTGTGGAAGCTCAGTAAAAAACAAAAGCAAGGAAGTAAGAGTTTTGAAACCTTGGCCACAGAATCCAAACCCAAAATGTGAAAGGAACATTTCCACGAGCAAGGCTCACTGGGCTTAGTGCACAGATCTGCACCCACACAGTGCAAAGACAAGTGAACCTCAAAGAGCAGGGAAAGCTGGACCTAGGCAGGCCAAGGAGAGAGCACAGTGTCCCAGGAGGGAGGGGTGAGGAGGATGTTTGCTGCAGGAGTCCTGAGAACAGCCGTGCACAGCGAATGGTGTGACTGAGAGCAGCAGTGTGTGATTTGCAGGGGTCTTGAGCAACAAGCAGCTCTTTAAAGATGTTTACAAACCTGTCCAGAAGGTGCTGGTGCTTCTTGTTTATTCAGCTGTTTCTTTGTCCTGGGTTTTTTGCTGTGTTTTCCCACCAGACTTTCTGTCAGGTCTGAATCCAGACCAAAGCTCTCAGGGTCCTTGCAGAGCCTCTCGTAGATCTCCAGCAAGCAGTAGGCATCTGAGGCTGCAGGGAAGAGAATGTGAGCCTCAGCTTACATGAGGCTTTTTAAACCAGAGGCTTTCCTGAGGCAAGGAAGAGCGCCCACCTTTGTAAAAGCCACTGCAAACAACTGTGAAGCTGCAACTCCCTCAGGTCATACCCTCAGCTCCAGGACTGACTCACGGAGCATCACAGCTGAACCCACAGTCACAGGGGGTCAAGGCAGGAGCTCCTAAAGACAGGCTCTGCAATCTCCACTCTAACCCAATAACTCAATGCAAACTGCAGTGTGGCTCTTCCAACCATCACCAGGGAGCTCCAGCCAACCCCTGTTCCTGACCATTGTCCCTGAGCCTGCCCACAGCTCCTTATCACACCTCTTGACAGGAAGGGAACTTCCCCAGGAGATGCAATATCTGAGCAAGTAGGCCCGAGCTGTGCAATCACCTGCCCACACTCACTGCCCTGTGCTGCTGCTCCCTGCAATGGCAACGGGAGAACTCTCCCAGCCAGTCTGACAAGTCCCAGTGATTAACTTTTGTGGGAACTGTGTCAGCTTCAAGGATACTCGAATTTAACAAAGGGCTGGTTTGCATCAGCAGACTGTCCTTTGATGCACCAGGAAAAGATTTAGACCCATATTTCTGACTCTGGGTAATCAGCAATAAACTCTGTGGGTCCCTCCAACAGCCCTGTGTCTGTGCTGCAGTTTCTGACACCACATCTGCCCATTTCAAACCCAGCTCTAACAAGCACCTCACTGTGACAAATGAACACAGCATTTGCTTCCCAGGAAGGCTGTGAAATGAAGCAGAAGGAAGTGGACTTTCCTCCTTTCAGCTACTGAGAGGAGTTTCCACTGAGGTGATGTTTCATCAGACGAAATCTGCAAAGCACAGGAATTCCTTCATAAGGGAAATAATGAATCACTGGACAGTTTAAACTTCAACCATTAAAGTCATGTCCTCAAAAGGACAAACAAAATATGTGCTGACTCCTCTGAACAGGAACTAATCTGCAAAGCCATTTTCTTCCTCTGCTACTTCATGACTTTCCTGGGGATAGAGCAGCCAAACACACACAGCCTGCAGCACTCAGCCAGGGCCAGACCTGCATAGAGGATCTGCTCCTCTCTCAGCGGCCGCTTCTCCCAGTTTGACAGCTGCTCTCTTTTATCCAGAGGCTTCCCCAGCACATGCTGCACCAGGAGGCTGAGTCCCTTCTCCGGCTGCCTGACTCCTTTCTCTTCGTGGCTGTGCTCCAGGGACAGTCCATCGACCTTCTGGCTGTCCTTCCCCCACTGCAGCTGATGGAAACATAAAGACAGAAACCACCTGGTTATGAAGCAGCTCCCAAACCACCTCCTGTTCCAGCTGTGGGGCTGGGCACAGCCCTATCACATCCATCCTTGCCTGGCATATCGAATGCCAGCCCTCAGACAAGGGCTGGGATGGCACGAGATAAACAAGGCGTTGGGCTATTTGTTTAACAAACACGCTTGCTGTAGAGAAATCTCTTCCATAGCCAAGGAAGGGAAAAAAATGGCATTCTTGTACAGCCCTGCACCAGAGCAGCACGGCTGGGATGAGGCTTCTTAGGGGATTGCAGGGTGCTCACCATGCTAGAGGCTGCTGGGCATCCATTCAATAAAGGACCAGCAGTGGCCGTTCAGCACCTTTCTCCTCCTACTCGTGGTGGGAAAAGGCATTCCTGTGACACCCTGGGCTGCAGCCCTCCCTGCAGCTGCCATTTCTCAGCTTAAAC
This sequence comes from Nicator chloris, assembly GCA_013400495.1. Classification (NCBI taxonomy): domain Eukaryota; kingdom Metazoa; phylum Chordata; class Aves; order Passeriformes; family Pycnonotidae; genus Nicator; species Nicator chloris. The sequence continues at coordinate 344,074 of WAAE01010098.1, forward strand.
TGAGAACTTAGTTGGCAGCTATGTCAGCCCTTGCAGCACTTCCCAGGAGAAGCAATCAATCCCAAAGATCTGCTTCACCTCAACCCACAGCCTCACACACAATGTACATTTTACCCATCAAAATGGTTGTGCTGAACATTTTCGCAGACTGCTGAAAGCTCCTGTGTGCAAATCCAGGGACAGCTGTGCTTCAGCTGACCAGAAATTCCTGTGCTGAACCCATCAGCAGCCCTCCTAGGAACATCAGAGTTCTTTACAAATCATTAACTCCATCATATCTGCTTCAATAACGCATGAATTTCTACAAGAACTTCCTCTTCCTAAGTGTAATTTGTGCTCAGAAACCTTGTCCTGGCTGAATGGAGCTGGGTCTCCAAGATCTTTTCACAGCTTTTATAAAGGCTGTGAAAAAGCTGTCAGTATCGTAAGCTTTAACTTTTTAGTTGATGAAAACAAAATACTTCTATCTTCCTTTACAGGACCCCAACACCTCAAACCCTCTGGAGGAAATGCAGCCATCTCCTTGGCAGTGCAGGAGGCAGACAGTGCTGTGGATTCAGGACACTTATCCACCAGCACACCATTTCCCACATCTCCATGTGTTTATCCTTACTTGTTTGTCCACTGCAAGAAGATCCACCACACCTTGCATTTGCTTCTCCATGCCTTTCAGAGCAGAACATGTGGCTGCAAGGCTGCTGAGGTCTCCAGACATCCCATAACCTGGAGATGAAAAAAGCCCAAATCACACAGGTAGGAAAACTCAAATCATGGTTAATGCACTGCAGCTTCTTCTGGTTCAGAGTCAAAGTGCTGACAAAATATTTATAAGCATTGGTGGGAAGACTGTTCAAATAGAGAACAAGACTGGCTCCTGTCTCTTCTGTTCCCAAGAGACACTCCTGCAGATCAAGGGAGAAGACAGGTGGATGAAAAATGCTGAGTTTAAGGTCAACTTACGTAAAATCTGGGAAACATATTTATGAATTTGCCCTTGAAATCCAGGTTTAGCAGCTCCTGATAAAAGCCTCCAAAAACCAACTATGGTAATTCAGAGATCTCTGGTGTCCAGCACAGCAGCTCTGGGACAGGGACAGCACACCCAGACAGCTCTGCCCACCAGAATTACCTGAACCACTGAAGGTTGGGTGTTAGTACAGAGTTGGGGATTAGTACAGAGCAAGGACAATCCCAAGTCTGAGTGTGCCAGTTAAATCAGGAATCTTGGATCTGACCTGAAATGGGGAGACATAAATGGCACTGACCTGGGCCAGGGCAGGCTCAGGCTGGAGAGCAGGGAAAGGTTCTTCCCCCAGAGGGTGCTGGGCACTGCCCAGGCTCCCCAGGGAATGGGCACAGCCCCGAGGCTGCCAGAGCTCCAGGAGCCTTTGGCCAGCGCTGCCAGGGATGCCCAGGGTGGGCTTGGTGGGGTGTCTGTGCAGGGCTGGGAGTTGAGCTGGATGACCCTGGTGGGTCCCTTCCAGCTCAGGATTTTCTGTGGTTCTCTGATCCTGCATTTTTATCATTCCCAGTTACACTAGTCACTTCCTGGCCTGGCAGTGCCTGAACACTCAGGGCTACAAAAGCTGGTTTCACGGCAAGTGGATTTAGAGAATGACAACACCAAGAGGATCTAGGAATGACAAAGATGACTGTGTTCAAAGGCTGTGTGAAGCCCTGAGGAGGGGAGGAGAGATGGGTGTTACCTAGTTTAGTGATGGCTGCGTCTGAATAGAGCATCTGGATGAAACGGGGAAGCTTCTCCTTCTCCCTGTCAGCCTCAGCTTGCTCAAGGAGCCGTGGCAGGTCCAACAGGAACACCTCATCCTTCAGTGCAATTTGCAGGAGCGCGACACGGGGCTTCCCCACCATGCCAAAGGAAGGCTTCCACTCCATGTCCACACCAACGACCTGCCCAGGCTGCAACACAGAAAGTTTCTGCACCCAGAGCCTGCCCGTGCTTGAGAGGAGCAAGGAGAGTCTGTCCAGGACATGAGCATTTCTTTCCCAGCCCCTGCAGCTCTTTCTGCAAAATGCCACGGACATAGGGAACTCTCACAGCACCTGTGTCACCCACGGGAACCTTCCCTGGCACTATTCCTAACATCTTCCCCAAACCAGATCAGCCTAAAGCAGCTGTTCTTGGCTTGGGGAGGTGGGCAGTGGATGGCAGTGGCCACACCCAGCTCTGTGTCTCAGCCTGACATGGAGTCCCAGCTCCCTGACCCTGCCAGGTCAATCCCAGGTAACACTCACCTGCAGCACCTTCTGCCAGCACTGCAGTGTCTCCTCCCATGTCTGCAGAAAGTGAATATTTTCCCGTGGAATAGGAAGCTGGTAACAGTCCTTCTTCTTACTAGACTCATAATTATCTGCTTTTGTGACCTCTTCTACCCTGCACAGAATCAGATGCAACTGTTTGAAACCATGCAAAGCCGAGAGGAAATCCTAGATTGGAGCAAGAGGTGTAAGTTTACTCCCCTTTTTTCACCCTGACCCTCTCTTTCCCCATGACATTCAGCTCTTTCTCAGAGAAAAGAAACTAACCAAAAAGATTCAGCTCCCTTGGACAGAGCACACATTTCCGGATAGTCTCTTTCCCACAGAGACTTGAAATGGTTCATTATTTGGGAAACTATTAGTAACCTTATGTTTGGGAGGTTGTGTGCCCAATTTTGCAGCAGAGCAGCTGTCCCTGCACAAACACTCTTTCCTGTGAGTTTGTGTGCAGGCGGAAGTCAATATTTGTGTAAAATATTTAATGAAGGTGTGCAGCCTCAGGTCTCCAGGAATATTCTCACCTACAAAGCCCAGGAGCCCCGCGTGGTGTGACCAGAGACAGATGATGTCATTTATATGCTGGTGCCACCTTGTTGTGTGCAGTGTGAACTCCCTCTGGGAACCTGTGGCTGTGTTACTCAATAGACAGGGCAGCCAGACTGTTTTATGGGGTTCCATGGCTCTGCTGACTTTATAGCAGCTACCACAGCAGGTATCATGACTGGATGAGTAAACTGCAGTACAAAGGGGTTTATTCATCTGTTCCAGCTCCTCACACAAGGCGGGGCACACCCTCACCTGCCTTCCCTCCGCAGCACAGGATTCCCACAGCACAGAGATGTAGTGATGGGTTTTATCTCTGGATGCACAGTCTGTGGCTCAGCCACACACCTGTGATCACCCCTTTGTGTTTTGAGGGCTTATCCCTCATGGAAAAACCCCCTGGCTCCCAATTGGTGACTGCTGTGGCTTTGGAGGAAGGAGGAGGAGGGCAGCTCCAGCACTGCTTTGGAGCGAGGCAGGAGCATGTCCAGGAGAGATGAGTTTCCTATGCTCCAAAAAAGCTTTGGACCCTCTGGAGAAGTGTTTGGAGGGTGATTACATCTGTGTTGTATTTCCTGAGGTGACACAGCACTTGAACAAGTGCAGATCTGCATGAGGAGAAAAAGCAAATCCACAAAACCAGGATCCTTGAACATGAACTGTGCAAGGCCATCTGTGAGACCTTCCCAAAATCATCAGCATTAAAAAAATAATAATTAGTAAGACTTCGACAGATCCACAATCACCTCAGTAAAATAGATGAATATTTGCACTGTTGGTCTGGCAGAGGAAGTGTAAGAACCTCCAGCACCGTGAAGCAATCTCACAGAGCTGTGTACTCAGGATGAGTTTAAAACACCGTTTTCAGAGACACTTCCAGGCTTACAACACACAAATGCAGCGTGTGCAGGGCCACAACGGGATCCAAGCACATGGAGGAAGCCTTTGCAAACTTCTGTCCCCAAGGATGCATCACGGCAGACAATTTTAAGCAAATATGTAGTGCTTGTATGACAAGCAATCTGCACAGAAAAGGCACCAAACAGGGCACTTACCTGTCCTGGATGTGCAGCTCCTGAAGCTCCTCAGCCACGGCCTGAGGCAGCATCTCAGGGGGCACCTGGCAGTGCTGCGCCCACCGCGCTGCCCCCCGCGCGTCGCAGTGACGGAGCAGCGACTGCACCAGGTGTCCTTGGAGCCACCGATTGTCCCCAACCGTGCTCTGCGAGGGCAGGGGGGGAAGGCTGACTGTCAGTGCAACTTCCATCGTGGGAGTTTCTCCTCCTCCCAGGAGGCACCCTTGTTGTAAAAACCTTACTCCTTATATCTAGTCTCAATCTCCCCTATTTTAGTTCAAAACATCAGCTCTTGTTCTGTTTCAATGAGTCCTGCTAAAATCTCTGTCCCCATCTTTTTTATTGGCCCCCTTTAAGTACTGAAAGGTCTCCTTGGAGCCTTCTCCAGGCTGAGCACCCCCAGCTCTCCCAGCCTGTCTCCAGAGGAGCAGGGCTCGAGACCCTGGAGCATCTTCTTGGGATGGCTTTTTTAGGATAGACATTCTCTTGTCTCTCCAGGGCAGGTGGTGATGTGGGGTCTCCTCCATCCTTGGAAGTATTTGCATAGATTGTTGGGCTTGCCAGTCATCCATAGGTGGCACGGAAGGCACATCAGCAAAGCTTTCCTGAGCAATGTTCAAAGCCAGGAAAAGGCTGACCTCCCCTCCAGCCCCCTGCCCCCAGTGCTGTGAGATGGGGGCTCTGGGACCCCCAGCACCGGCACAGCTGTGAGTGGAACCCAGGCTGGAAGTGGTGTCACCCTGCACTGGAATTCAGCTGGATGACATGTGCTGTGTGAGTCCCACATCCAGCTGGAGTGAACAGTGATTGCATAAAGGAGTTCTTCCCTCTGTGTCTGTACAAGGCCCCTGTGAAGGTGTGAACTGGATCATTTCTTTGGGACAAATGCACTCTCAGATGGCACTGTGTCACTGCCTGTGTTCACACCTGCGAACAGGGAGGGCACTTTAGGACATTCCCTGCTCCCAGCTGTTACCTGGAGGAAGGGAAGTGCCTTGGCCCACTGCAGAGCCTGGGGGCACCAGCACAAACTCACCCTGCCTGTGGTTTAAACCCAAACCCCAGCTCTGGCCAGATCATGGCACAGCGCTCACCCTGGCAGGTGTGAGCAGCCACTTGCAAGGGGCAGTGACAGTCCTGACGGTGACACCTGGATGCACCAGAGCTCTTCTGCCTCGTCCACCTGAGAGGTGCAGGTGTAAGAGGAAATACAAACACAGTAACACCGAGGGTCACACCAGCTCCATGGGCTGGGAACTCCTCCCCCTGCTCCCCAGCCAGCCTACAGGTGCTGCAAACACCCTGGAGCCCCCACAGCCACACAGCAACTTCTCCTCTCTGACCTACTCATGGATCTGCCCTTGATGTTAATCTTGTCAAGAAAAGTGCTAAAACAACCTGAAACCTTATAGGGTGGCCCAGGATCTGTAGCTCTAGAACTGGCACTACAAACGAGAATTTCAGAGGAGTGAAATATTCCGATCTGCACTGGAGGTCCATCCCCACCCTGTCCACGCCGCTGCCATCTGCCCTGTGCTGCCTACCCACACTGCTCAAGGGCCAGAGCCTGCTCCCAGGGAGGGCAGCACCTTGCTCCCTCTGCCCAGCATGCAGGAACAGCTCCCAGCTGGGTGGGAGGCTGTGGCCATGGGGCCTCATTCCTCACATTCCTTCAGTAAACATAAGGTGAGAATTTGCCTTCAAAGCAGACACAGAAATCAGGAAACATATCTATTGATGGCCCCAAGGTAAAAAGGAAGGGAAACAGAAAGCCAAGGAGAAAATAGAATGACCCCCGCCCAGAGGTGCAGGAGGGGGCAGAGGCTCAGAACAGCTCAGAGGGATCTGGCACCCCAGGCAGCAGCAGCCTGCTCACAAAAACTGCTGCCTCAGCACTCTGTCTGCACCCCGGAGACTCTGCCAAATGCCAAACCACGGCTCTTCTCATGTATATGTGGACAAAGTTTTACTGCTGTTCCCAAGGGGCTGGGGGCACAGCAGGAGCCAGGGGGAGCAGGACAGGGGTCCAGCAGCTCCCCAGGGGCTCAGGTACAGGAGGGAAGGGGCAAGGCAGGAAAAGGACACATTCTCCTGCTCATGCTTCTTGCACTCTACATTTCCCCTGGCCATGCCAGTCCCGACCTTTGTGCCTCTCTCCCCTCTCTGCCTTCTGTGACTGAGCTCAGCCAAGCACTGAACATGTGAAGAGGGACTGAGTTAAACCCTCCTGCACATCTGCCAAGCCACTTCTCAGAGTCCTTCCCAAAAAGAACATATTTTTTCACTAACATCGCAGAGCAATTCCCTCTTCTTGCTCTGTCTGTGTCCATCCTATTGTCTTCCTGTCTTTTTTCTAAAACACAAACTCTTTGGTGTTGGAGCTCACTTCAGTTCACCCCGAGTCAATTCTTAATAAATCTCATTGTGGCAGCTTTATTTCTGGAAATAATGAGGTGCAGATTTTTTTAGTATTATTTTAATGATAACAGATTTCTTCTTTCAACCACAAAAAACAACTCTGTAAAGAAGGTTAATCTCTCCAGAGATATCTCATCTTGCGTTCCGAAAAAGAAAATAGCTTTGTCTTTTTACTGAAAAAAAAAAAGCCCCAACATTGCTCTAAAGGGGAAAGGCTTCCACCGCAACAGCTCTGCAAGAGGCAAGAATGTGGAAACTTTGGCTCCAGAAGATGTGGGCAGAGAAGCAGAGAGCAATGTTTCACCAGGGATGACATTTCATGTGCTTTGCTGTCAGTAAATGAACACTTCTCAAGAGGAAACTGGCACGGGTGTTCTGATCAACATCAGCGACACCTCCGAGCAGGAAAAGATTCCATAGAGATTGAGGCTTGTTTACATCCCTCTTGGAATTCTAGACATATCATACATTCTTTAATCCATAGGAGCACACAGAAACCCCTGACACCAACAATAATCCATGATTAAAGCTTTCCACAGTGACGGCTGCAGATTTCCTACCCGTAAATCCTGTTCTCACCGCCAAGGCTTCACAAGGCTCATACCAACCACGCAGGGCAAGCTCAGCAATATCCTGACCTTAACCCATCAACCGTTTCTCCATTCGTACCAATAATTTTGAAACAAAATATCCAATATCTCCCTTGGAAATCACCCTATCCAACCCTAGATCAGTTTTATCCGTATGTGTTAATCTGCATTTCAGTCCCAGCCAATTCTGCCCTTTGCCTCAACATCTTTTCCCAAAGAGGGATGTTATTCACACCACTGACACTGGCTATTTGCAGAGTCAGATTTTAATTTAACTTTTGAATGTCTTGGCCAATTTCCCCTGTTTTCAAGTGCTTCCAGAATCAACAAAACCCCCTCCGGCTAGTGTAGAGAAAATGTCAAGGAGAATATTTTAGAGTCAGCAATTTTAAAAGGAGAAAAGGAAACCCAGACTTGAAAAGGACAAATCCCTGTCAGCAGTGGAGGACACTAACAGCAGGTACAGACACCTGTGCTTAAACATTCCCTGAACATGCCACTGTGGTACTGTCACTGGAACGTTATTGTATTTGTGCTTGAGGCTTCTGTTTCAAAGTTTCAATCGTTTGTGCAGAATGGAGAGATGCTGCAGTGTCACCATCAGATGTCACTAAAGGAAACTCCTTGAAGCGTAAGGGTGGAGCTGGCACCCTCAGAGCCAGCTTAGACCAGGGCCACAGCCTGTTCCCTAAGGGGAGGGGATCCTTCGCTCTAGAGAGCCTACAGAGATCCTGGAATCCCAGACTGGTTTGGGTTGGAAGGGATCTAAAGCCCATCCAGTTCCACTCCCTGCCATGGCAGGGACACCTCCCACTGTCCCAGGGTGCTCCAAGCCCCATCCAACCTGGCCTTGGGCACTTCCAGGGATCCAGGGGCAGCCACAGCTGCTCTGGGCACCCTGTGCCAGGGCCTGCCCACCCTCACAGCAAATGACTTCTCCCTCATGTCTCATTTAACCTTGCCCTCCTTCAGCTTAAGGCCATTTCCCCTTGTCCTGTCACTGTCTGCCCATGTAAAGTCCCTCTCCCTCTTTCCCATAAAACCCCCTTCAAGTTTCAATAGGCCACAATCAGGTCTCCCTGGAGCTTCTCTTCAGGCTGGACACTCCAAGATCTACTGGCCTGGCTTCAGTGCAGAGGGGCTCCACACCATCTCCGTGGCCTCCTCTGGACTCTCCAACAGGTCAATACCTTTGTGGTGCTGAGGACCCCAGTGCTGGACACCATGCTCCAGGTGGGGTCTCACAAGGGCAGGGTGGAGGGGGGAAATCCTCTCCCTTGGATAAAAGAGGCCAACTTTCTCTCCACTCCGTTTGGAGCAAGGTTTCCTATGAAAGCAGCAGTCACTCAGCCACGGCCACCACCCACAGTCAGAGCCTGAGAACACCCTGAGAACACGTTGCTTTCTCATCACTTGAGCTGCTCCCTCGCTTACAGGCACTGGGGACTCAGATGCACTAATTTATGAACTGGAGAAGAGCAAAACAGGCTCCACTGAGAGCCCAGAGCCCGGCTTTCAGATAGCAATCAGTGCGTCACTGCCAGAGCCACACTCCCGGCCGGGGAGCCAATTACCACATCAATGGCGGGGAAGTGGGCCCGACCTTCCTTCACAAAGCTGCGGCACGGCGCTCCCTGGGGCACGTTCACACTACCTGCCTCTTGCTTTGTGAATCAGGACACTCGGCTTCCCGGCCTCCCCATGCCTCTTCCACAAGGCAATTCAGAGGAGTCTCAGTTAGGATATCACTGGCAGGGATCAAGGCAAAGGCAACTCCTAAAGTCAGCTTGCCTCCTCTCAGGGAGTTGATTGTTCTGGGCGACCTGGAGGAAGCTGCTGGTTTGTGGTGAGCAGCTGAACAGTATGTGTGACAGGATGCATCTGCTCCATGTTCCTGTGTGCCTCACACAACCGCGGCCAAGTGGCAGCCAGAAGAGTCACAGCACACAGCTCCTCTGGTAAAGCTCACCCCCACGGGGGCTTTAAAGGTCCCTTCCAACCCAAACCGTGCTAGGATTCCAGGAGATGGTCACTGGGTTGGAGCACATGGAGAGGCTGAGGGAGCAGGGCCTGTTCCTGTTCCTGCAGCATAGGGAAGGCTTGGCTGGATGTAAGGGAATAGAATCCCCTATTCAGTTTTATCGGGGGGACGAGAGACAAGATGGAGTCAGATCCTCCCAGAAATTCCAGCCAGGCCAAAAAGTAAAAAAAATGGGACAGTGAGAGTGGCTAAGCACTGCAACAGGCGCAGAGGGGCAGCGGAACCAGGCAGGGCACGGCAACACCTTGTCCCACAAAGGTGCTCTGAGCAGGAGGGCAGAGATAAGCTCTCAGATAAGAGCTAATTTCAAACTGAAATGAGGCTCTGATTGTGTGATTAGCAGCGCCCTGCATTCCCCAGGCTCCTCTCCACACAGATGGGTGGCTTCTTGCAGCAACTGCTGCTTTCAAGTCCCAAGCACCTCCCGGGCAAAGAACACCCAAGATCTCATTTACCCAGAATACAGGATGGTCCTGATCATGCTCAACAATACTACACAGAGATCCAAATACATTTCCTGCACTGGGATTCCTTCCAAATTTTTGTCAGGCAGCCCCCGAGGGAAACAATTAATTTTCAACATATGAAGTCATCAAGTCTCCAAAATCTGCTCCGGCTGCCACAGATGTGAGCAGGTACAGAGCAGAAGGAAAGAACCAATGCAGCTTTCAGAGGCAGATTTGGAAAGAGTGTATTTTCAAAAAACACTGAGCAAGAGGTTGAGACATTTCCTTCAGCACGTTGTTGGACATCCTCCATGGGCCCTCAGGCAGCTCACAGAGCCACAAAACAGATGAACCTGCTGCTGGCAGCAGCTCCACAGCACAGGGCATGGACACTTCCCTCCACAGAGATGAAAGGCTCCAAACAGGATGTTTCACTGAAGTAAATCTGGCAGGATCATTCCCAGATTTCATTTCAGTAGCTTCATTAGTGGATAAAAATGTTTCTTGGCTGGACAAAGCACAAACCCAAACAGAAATGGAGGACCATGGAATGTCCTGAGCCGAGGGGGACCCACAAGAACCAGAGAGTCCAGCCCCTGTCCCTGCACAGACACCCCACCAAGCCCACCCTGGGCATCCCTGGCAGCGCTGGCCAAAGGCTCCTGGAGCTCTGGCAGCCTCGGGGCCGTGCCCATTCCCTGGGGAGCCTGGGCAGTGCCCAGCACCCTCTGGGGGAAGAACCTTTTCCTGATATCCAACCAAAAACTCCCCGGTAGATATTTAACAGGTTTAAGAGGGAAGGTGCAATACTCTACAGGGACATTGCTCCATGCGCCCATGGAACCGTCGAGCACAGAACCCCTCAGACACTTCAGGACAGGCCTGCAGATAAGGAGGGCACCACGGTACACCTGTGAGATAGCAAAGCTCATCCTGACGCTGGATCACACTCCCCACTGACTGAAAATGCTGTCCTAGAAAGTCAGCTCTCACTACCCAATTGGCCACTGCTGCTGCACAGAGGGTTTAAGGGAAGGGATCTTGTCCCATTGCTCCTGTCACTGCAGACTTCAGACAGATCCCCAGAGGAAGGCAGCCTGGGGCTGTGCTACGACCAGTCAGCAGCACCACTTGTCTTTGGGGCCACTGATCAATTCCTGGTCTTGTTCAGCAGTGTCAGCATAGCCTGACACTGTGGGGACTTTCCCAGATCATGACCTCTTATTTTAACCCACAATTAACTAATTTTCCTCAATTACATCCCACAGGTCCAGGTATGCTGATACACAAAATCACAACCCACTTGCAATACTTGTTCTCCCCTCCACTTAGCTGGTCAGGGAATGGCACAGGTGTAGCTCTGCAATGAGCTGTAGTGTCCGACTAACCCAATTATAATAACATTTGTTTGAAGAGAAACCTAAGTGGTTGACATCCATAAACCCCCCAAAATACAATTGCATAGCAAATAGACCAAGGTAACTTTACCCTACTTGCTTTTTCAGATATAATTTCTTTTTCCTTCTCTTCTGTGTGAAGTCTATCCTGACGGTCTGTGCTTCCTCCCAAAATCCCTTTCTCACAACCACTGCAGGGGCACTTTCTGAATTCCAGCTTAACCCTGGTCCCAGAGCTGTTGAATATTATTCATCCCAGGGATCAGTAAAGGACCAAGGACTTGGTCTGAATACATAAGCCACAGATTTTTGATTTGCTTCCAGATTTCTCACACCTCAGTCCCACGATGGCAGGCTGGAGATATTTTCTGGGAGCGCTCCAGCACTTGGCAAGACTGAAGATGAATGAGGATGGGGAAATTGGCCAAACTCTTTCAGAGCAGAGAAGTGTGTTACTTATCACAGTGGATGCTTTGTCTAAGCCCAATGACACAGTGCATTGAAGACAAACTGGCAACCCTTATCTTCCCAGTATATTTTGATGTAGCATTTATCTCCCTGCACTTTGTCGTCGTGTCACACACACATGAACAAAGTGTCACAGGGCCAATGGCAAATCCTGCTCTCCAGTCCAAGGAAGGGGAGGCTCCCATCGCCTACTGGGTGACCTGCACTGCTGCTGAGCCTCGCTGAGCTTGGGCCTCCTGTGACCAAACATCGTTTCTCTGGGTTTTCCAGCCTCAGAAGATTTTTACAATCCAGGCACTCCCATAAATGTTCTACAGAAGTCACCATCCTAGAACTCTGGTTTGTATCCTGGAGCACAGAAGCTTGCACAAGGAAAACACAGCTCTCTCCGAAGCTCTGAGGCTGTCTGAAGGGTGCCTATCCAATCTGAGCATTCCAAATTCCAGTTTAGCAGCAGCGTGTGACATTGACTTGTGCTACAGGACCTGTCTGCAGGATTTCCACAGAGTGAGGAATTCCATGTGCTGCCAGAGCCAGGCCCACTGTGGGGACAGGGACAGGGCCCTGCAGCTCCATGTCACCACAGGGCTGCCAGAGCTGCAGGTGTGTGAAGGAGTGAAACTACTGCCTCTGTGCTTCTGCTGAGAGCTGAACCGACAGGGTGACACCTCATCCGCTGGCCGGGATGTGCGTGAGCCGAGGTCACTCCAACACCTTCTGGTTTGTAGCCCTGGCATTAACCCTAATGAGCTAAACCAGTGTGCAATTAACCCACCAATAACTCCAAGTGTGCCCATATCCACTCACATACATCATGAGAATCCATAGACTCCATTTAGGAAAAATGTCCCCTCTTTTCTATTTAGGAAAGCCTTCAAAGTAAATAAGCAAAAATCTTGACAATGAAAATACTTGCTCAGGAGCACAAACTCTTCCCATCATTAGTATATGGAAAAGAGATGCCCACAGGACAAACATGGGTTACCACTGATTTCTGTTTTGCCATGCCCAAACCTCCCTGGCTCAGAGCCAAAGCAATAATCAGTGTCTGTGTAAGATCTTTCCCAAAAGCAAAGCTTGGCAGTCAATTTTTCTCTTCTTTAGTCTCTTTTGGTACACTTCAGCTCCTGGTGGTTTTTGTTCTGAAGGAGAAATGCTTGAGAGGGTTGACTGAATGAACTCTGAAATTCACACCCTGGCAAATTGGACTGATTTCCTAAATCCATAATTACAACATTCCTGAGAGATACGCATTCTTTCAGAGCAAACAAGGGAAGATTAGTTTCCTGTTTCTTCCCATTTACATGACTTCTCCTTCAAGAGGAACTTTTTTGTTTCTAAACAATCCTCTGTTTATGTGGTTCTCTTCTTGGCAGGGAACTGGGGAACTAATCTTGTCTAAAAGCATAATACAGCCAAACTATCAATTGCCAGCAGCCTGAATATCTGTGTGCAAGGCAGCTGATTTGCTCAGGCTTTAGAAGCCAATATCTATCAGTGAGCACTCAGACAGGGACTGATCTATTACAGAGGGTTTCAATAATCTGGGATGATTATTGAATGGCTGGATGGTTTTACTGCTGGCTGGGTAAGAAGGGCAGAGAGGGCCTGTGTGTGTGTGAAGGCTGAAAACAGTGACACTGGGCAAAGGGAGCCCTGCACAGCTCCAGGTCACGGCAGCTCCTGCATGGTGAGGGCATCATGGGGCTCCTGCAGGTAAGAACTGGCTCCCATCTGGAAACAGGACATGCAGAGCCCTGTTGTTTGCTTTGGTTTTTATCAGTGAATCCATCCTCTCCTTCTGTGCTACCCTGGGAAGCAGGCAAGCTCTATGTCCCATCTTCCCCCCTGCCTTTCCCTATTTGGCTGCACAGGCCAATGTCAGGGCTCTTAACAGGATTCCCTTGGTCCTGAAGCAAAAGGAACATGAGGAATTGCCTGTTTGAAGTGAGGAAGTGAGCCTGTCCTCATTTTTACTCTGTGGGATACAAACAGGAGCTGAGGTTGTTCAGCTGGGAGAAGAGATGGCTCTGGGGAGACCTTGTGGTGGCTCTTTGGTGCCTGAAGGGAGCTTACAGAAAAGACAGAGTGACTTTATACAGAGGCAGTGATAGGGTGAGGGGGAAGAGTTTTAAACAGACAGAAGGGAGAATCTTATTAGATATTAGGGAGAAATTCTTCCCTGTGAGGGAGGTGAGGCTCTGGCACAGGGTGCCCAGAGCAGCTGTGGTTGCCCCTGAACCCTGGAAGTGTCCAAGGCCAGGCTGGACAGGGCTTGGAGCACCCTGGGATAGTGGGAGGTGTCCCTGCCCATGGCAAGGGGGTTGGAACAAGATGATTTTTAAGTCCCTTCCAACTCAAACCATTCTGGGATTCTGTGACTTTTACCTTGGACTTGCTGCAGTTTGCAGTCACTAACAGGTATCCTGGATACCACTCCTGATGTTGATTTTAAGGACCTGCTATGTTCCACACATTCCTATAAGGTTTTGCATGATCATCATTCCTATATAGTTTCCTGCTCCTAGGATGCTTTTCCCACTTGGCAGAACTAAACCTCCCCCAGAACACCCCAGTGGAGTTGAACAGCTCACTGATGCTCTTAACTCCTTAATCTATCTCTGACCTCTCAGCCTACGCCATAAGCCAATTAGCTCTTCTTTATACCATACCAAATCTCCTTCTGATGAAACTGTGCTGCCAAGTGAATGCCTGCTAGTGACAGAAATGTAATTACAGTGCTTAGCAGCATGCTGGCCCTGGCTGGTGGCAGGGGGCTAAGGTCAGAATGCATCTCTAACACACCAAAACAATTTAAAGGAGATTTTTCCTCCCCACTGTGTTCTCTGCACTTTCCTCTCTTCACTCTCCAGTACTTAATTCATTTGCACATTAAGGCTATTTGGCCATCAACTTTAAGACTGAGGTCCTGAGCTTTCCAAGGATCCCTTGCCAATCCCTACCTGAAGCAGAATCAGACCCCCAGCTCTGTCAATCCCCAGCTTGGCCCTGTGGATCCACACTTCAGTAAATGGGGGCTGATTTTCTAAAGTTATTGAACAAACTCATCTTACATCACTCCAGAGAAATTTCTGGCTGACTTTTAGAATTATTTTGGACATTCTTGACAATTTGGTAGATCGGACAGCAAACTATGGCAGTTTGCCTTGGCTTCTTTGTACCTACTGTAATATTACACTGGAATTCATCAGCATCTTTGTGCTTAACCACGATTTATTTATCTAGCAAATGGCTGGATTTGTTATAAATAAAACTACTACAATTACAGTAGACACAACCAGCCCTCCAGGTCTTAGAGAGAATTAACACAGCCTAAGCCATGCAGGAAGTAGTTGGAAGGATTTGCCTTTAACTGTACATGTCATCCTTTGACAGACTCTTTCTTAGCTGGGGAGGCAGGGAACATGCTGCATGCTTGGCTTTTCCCATGTGCTTCTCCCACAGCAGCTGGGGGTTTGTTCAATGCAAAGTTCCCATTTCTTTTAGCCCAGCAGTGCAAACCTCATTAGTACAGGTGCACATTTGCCTGCTCTCTCCCAAGAGCGGAACACAGCTGCAGAATGGAATCCCAGTCACGGAATCAGACTGCTGTGAGCTGGAAGGGGAACCACAAGGATCAGCGAGTCCAGCTCCCAGAATTACGGGATGCTGATCCTGAGACGGTCACAGATGTGCCTGTTCTCTGCACCAGTCCCATCAGTCATCCTTTTGCTTTCCAGTAACTGGTGTTACTTCAGCTTCCAATCAATATATGACCCTGCTGACAAACTGAACAGAAAAATGGAAGAAGATTGATCCTTTGTCTCCCACTTTTCCTCCTACTACAAACTCCAGTTTGTTCATGGTTTAATGTTCCCTTTAAACCATGCTGTGGCTGTGTGCTCTCCCCAGAGACCTCCAACAACAATAGTGAATCCAAAGAAAATGGCACAGGGAAAAAGCAGAATGAGTGGCAAAGCACTGTCACCACCACTGAGCTCCTGCCAGTCCCTGAACAGGGGACAAAACGCAGAGAGAGGAATGGAAGGAGAAATGAGAGCTACAAGTAGACACTGGGGGAAGAAAGGCTGCCAGTTCTGACCCCAAACACAGCAATTCCCCCAGTCCTGACTTCCCAAGAGAGACAGCAGACCTTAAACCTGTCACTACTCCAGGTATAAACACCAGCTGTTCTGCCAAGGGGAAAAGAGAAAGAAAAACCAAGCCTTCTCTTTTCTGCAATGGCAGCTGTTAGGGAGCTGCTTAAAGATGTGGAAAGACAAATGGAATTCTTTTGCAGGTGGTTGAACTGGCAGACTGCAGGCAAAACCATATCAGGAGCAGCTCCTGCACATTCACACACACCCCACACTGGGAGCTGCTGGGCTCCCAGTGGCTCAGCACCTCGGCACAAGCACCAGTGCAGCACCACTGGTGGCACCATGAACATTAATTTCAGCTGATAATTCTTCCCTGAGACTTCTAAGGCAAGAAGGAAGAGAACAATCATCCACTGGTTTAATTCCTGCTAAAGAAGTCCATAAGTACTATCAGGAGACTCCACACATTGGCTGGTTAAACTCATTTGGGTTTCCACCTTGCAGGAAAGGCACCAGTCTGGCTTTGATGTTTAAGTGATGAAATCCATTCCATCCCTGAATAAACACTTCACTCCAACCAGAGGGAAAGACAATTTTGTATGCAGTCTTATACTGAGAGATGTCACTTATTAATCACCTGCAGAGCATCGTTCTCACCTGCACAGCACACACTGCTTCATTCCCTATAGACATTCAGTTCCTCACACTGCAGAGATGTTGCTGTACTCAAAACAACTGAAAAGTTTCCCTAAACTCAGGGGGTTCCAGGGAAGAACAGTGGATGTGGGTATTTGCAAAGTGGTCTTTTTGACTCCTTGCCCTTATTCAAGACTCCTCAGAGCAGGAGTCCTGGCCAGGTGTTCTGGTCACAAAAAAACATTTGAAAAAATAAATGGCATTCTGCCCTTCAAAATCCCTTTAAAAATTCCCTCCTTGAATGTAACAGCTTTTCTATTTTATTCCAAAGGTACCTGTGTTTTAATTGAGGTCAAAATGGTTCTGTACAGAAAGAATCTTTGCATCAGTCACTGCTATTTACAAATTAATGGGTCAAATAAATAAGATTACATCAACTCCTTGCTGCAGTGTAAGGTAATTTACACCTATTAAGTACCAGGAATTGTCAATGTTTTTCCAATGTATTGCACAGAAAGAAGAGCGGATTTCTGAATATTGTCTGTAAGCAGCATAACAACCCTTGAACTGGAGTGGGACTGGAGTTCTGCATTTCCTAGGAATTACCAGCATCTGACCCCTACTTACCCAGAGAAGGAGCTGGCACAGTGCTTGATTTTCATGGTCAGAAATTTTAAAATAAATAAGTTATGTCACTAACCCAGCTGGAGGAGGACAGAGATCAGCTGCAGGCTCTCCCTGTGCAGAACATGGGAAACAGCTGTCCCCAGGGGCCATCTCTGCACCCTCACAAGCCCCAAAGAGACTGAGGAGCTGCAGGACAGGGGCCTGAGGAAAATGAGGGCACTTTTCTGGGAAGTGCATCCCTGCCCCCTCCTCTCAAACCACACACCAAGATCAGAGAGGTCCCAACCAGTGCAGAATCAGAGAATTGTGGAATGATTAAGGTAGAAAATGCCCTCTAAGATCATCAAGTCCAACCATCAGCCCAGTACCCACCACACTCACCACTAAGCCATCTCCCCAAGTGCCACATCCACACATTTTTTGAACACTTCCAGGGATGGTGACCCCATCACTGCCCTGGGCAGCCTGTTCGAGTGCTTTACAGCCCTTTCCATGAAAAATTTTTTTCTAATATCTAATCTAGATATTCTATAATGCATCTTGAGACTGTTTCCTCTCATCCTGAACAAGAGGCCCCTGCTCCCCATGAGCACCCACAGAACAAGTGACATCTTTCCAAACGGCAGTGCTTTTCTAAGGGAAGGGTTTCAGATGTTTAATTTTGAGGAGTTAAGGGCTAGCTTCCCTGTGCAAACACTAGCAGAGAATAGTTTGGGATGTAGCAGCAAAAAGCCCCTTGGCTTAAGGTCAATAAAAGTGAAAATCTCCTTTCTACCCATTCCCTGTCCTGGACACCTCACAGTCTTTATAATGCTGACAGTCCCAAATAAACCAACAGGTTTGAACCCTGAGTGCTGCTTCCAGTCACTGTCCCCAGCAAGAGCTGCAGTGCTGGGCAGTGTCACCCACTTCTGCTCTACAGGAAAAGGAGTTCCATTGGGGGAAAGGGCAAACAAACACACGGAGATTTCTTGGTATAATTTCTTGGTATGTTTGAGATAACATTTTAAACTGATCTGGCACTGATCAGCCCAGCTGAGTCTAGAAGGGCCCAACTACAAGACCCCCAAAACACGGGTGAGAAAACAGCACTGAGAGTGGGGCAGCAGAACCACCCCACACCCAAGTTCTCTGTCAAACTGGGACATTGCAGGTCACCAAAATGCAGGTGTCTGGTGCTATTTCAGATGTCCTGGTGCTCCAGCTGCCCCCTGAGGAAGAAGTGTCCCTCAGCAGGGCCCTTGTCATGCTGCCAACCTCCTGCAAGTGTCTCAGACACAGTCTGACACCTAAACCCTGCCAAAGGTGACACCTGCCACCACAGTCTCCTACCATGCTTCTCACTGATATCACAGTTCCATGTGTGTTTAATTTTTGAAAGCCTGGCATGGAAAAAGTTCCAAGGAGAAACTCCTTCCATGCTTTTTAGTGATTTTGCCCTACAGAATGCCCAGGGGAACATCTGCCCTTCACAGCCCCTCTTGCTGCTGGCCTGCAGTTGCTGGCAGGACCACCCTGAACACATCTGAGCAGAGCCACAGACCAGCTGTGCTGGGTTTGCTCTGCCCAACTCGACCTTCTTTGTGCAGCTGCTGAGGGCAGGACAGACACAAAGCGTGCAAAAACAGCAACACAAGGGCACACAGAAAGCAGACAGGAGCCTCATGCCCTGCCTCTTTCTTCCTGCCTATCTACCATCAATATCCTCCACACCTTCCCCTCTGCTTGTGAGGACAGGCATTCCCTGTGCTCCAGCAGCCCAGGATCCCTTAGGAAGGGAATGAAGAGCAAGCAGCTGGCACTGGGCACAGAGAGTCTCTTCCCCTCCCTCTGCCCTCCAGGCATCTCCTCTTGGAGAAGGAGCTGCACAGGGCAGCTCTCCTGGCTGACCAGGCCTGCAGCAGCCAGTGGGGATGAGGGCAGCCTTCTCAGGCTATGAAGAGGTTTGGATCCCTCTCCTTCCCCTCCTGCCTGCTCTGCCATCCCTGCCTGGACACTGGCTCAGCCACTGGGTGGTGGCAGGCAGAGGGGGCAAAACCAGTTTGCTGCAGGGCTGGAAACAGGTTTTATTGGCTCCATAACTAACTCCTGAGTTTCTGCTGTTTATAGGAGCAGTCAGGATCACACCTGGGATTCACCCACAGAGTGGGAACAGGAAAAATCTGTATTTGCACTGCCCAGGGCGAACAAAAGAAAATCCCAGCCCCAAAATGTCACTGGCCTGCAATGGCAAGCTCCGAGCAAGGACAGTCCCACCTTCACCAGAGTTCCTGGCATCTCTATAATTCCTGATATCTTTACCTATATAATCATTAGAGCTAGTCATATCAATATAATTTATGTCTTTTTTTATACCTCCAGCAAAGAATTTGAAAAAATTTGAAATTGAAAAAAATCCCATGAAGACTTCCAACCTCTTTGAACTTCAAATTGAGAAAAGCATCCAAAAATGATCCAATAATTCAGACTGAGAGTTTGCCATTGTTGACTCTTCTGGGAATTTTGGTTCCTATTCCTCCAGGTGACCAGAAGTCACATTGTGTCTCATTCTCTGCCTCCTGTCCTTAATAGTGCCTGACCAGGCAAAGTTTGGGAGATCCAAACTTTATGTGAGCCTCAGCTGAACACAGGGATAGGACACACAACACAAATGTCAGGGCTCCTCAGCTCCACAAGGAGCCCAAGGAATTCTTTTGATCAAACATGTCAGGTCACAGGTGAAGCTCTAACCTTTTGTGAAGCTGTTGCCCACTGAAGCTGTGGCTGCCCCTGGATCCCTGAAGGTGCCCAAGGCCAGGCTGGATGGGGCTTGGAGCAGCCTGAGATGGTGGCAGGTGTCCCTGCCCATGGCAGGGGGTGGCACTGGCTGGGCTTTTAGGTCCCTCTCAGCCCAAATCATTCTGGGATCCTGTGATTTTATGAAGCTCTGAGCGAACTTTGAACCATTCCCTCCTGTAAAGCCCAACCTTTCAAAACCAATAAAGTCCTGGACAATGTTAGTTTTTGCACTGAAAACCAAAATTTGCTCAAAGATCCTTCCTTTATTCCCTCCTTTCCCTGCCAGCAGCAGCCACCAGCCTGCACAGGTTGTTATTTCAGCTTCCTGCAGATGCACAGGTACAGATTCCCATCACTTTCAAGTGATGCCAGAGACAGGGATCTCTGATAGCACCGAGTCAGGCTGATAACAGGCAAGTTTCAGCACCACTTGGCTGATAATTACACAGTTGTGAAAAATACACCAGTTGGTAACAAGCAGGAAATACAGAGTTTGGAATCCTTTGGAAAGCAAGACAACCCTCTGCCCCAGTGCAGCATGCAGCTCTGTGCTCTCAGGGCTTACCAGGCACCACACATGCAGTTCCCAGAGACATCCTGAGCCTCCTGTCTCCAGAGTGAGATCCCACACTCCACCACCACCAGAGACCCTTCCCCGCACACACCAAACGCATCCCGACGTGAGAATCACGGAATCATGGAATCTCCTGAGTGCAAGAGACCCACAAGGATCATAGTGCCCAGCCCCTGGAGCTGCATGGAAGAACCCAACAGTCCTCTTGCTTTGCTGGTGTGTCCAAAGAGAGCCTGAGCCCTCAGATCATGAGCCTGGCCTGTTACCACTCAGACCCATGCTGACCCTTCAGATGGATTTTCAGAAATCCCTAATGGTTGCAGAATTCAACCTGGGAGGAGTCACAGAACAGGAGCAGACACTCACCAAGGGGCTGCAATTCCACAGGGAAATCATGGACTCATAAATAACCACTACTGGCTTATCACCATGGAATTCTGTGCTGTTTCATTGTCACATTTGTATTTATTGTAGGATCAGGCCAAACCATAATTGCCTGAACTCCCTTGTTTATACACCAAGAAAAATTCATGCTGCTCCCTTCTCCTTGTGCTTTTAAAATTACTTGTGTCCTGCAGCACAAGAGAGAGAGGTCACAACATCATCACCTGTTGAAAATAGTCAGAGCATGCACAGGGAATCTAATATTTATCCCAGTTTCCTCACACACCTTGCTAGCTGCTGAGGAACAGCCTCTTTTACCCTTTCCTTGTCATTAATCAATGTAAATACTTGTAGTGTTCACTTACAAGTAAGTGCAGGAAAGTAAAAGAATGTACTTGATAATCTTATCTAAATCACAGAATCACAGAGCCATGGAATATCCTGAGCTGGAAGGCACCCACAAGGATCATGGAGCCCAACTGCTGGCCCTGCACAGACACCCCAACAGTCCCACCCTGTGCATTCCTGAGAGCCTTGTCCAAACGTTCTAGTTTGGCTGCAGCCAAATAAAAGCATTTTCAAAGACATAAAAGGAATTAAAATACAAGTGTTCTCCCTTGTCTTTCCCTGCATTTACAATTTTGCTTCCAAAGTGTTGAGAAAGTGCAGAACTGTGATAGCAGGACTACAACATCCAGAGATGAATATGCTAAAACATCTTAAAACAACCTCCAAGCAAACCCTGTGAAAGCAGGGAGAGGGAGATCCACACTCACCTGAATGTGGTCTCCCCAGTTCTCCTCAGTCATGGTTTTCTGAAAAGATAAAATCACTGCTGAGCCATCTTAGGAAAGGGAGGGTGTTCCATACAGCAAACCAGAAATGAACACCTCATTGTCCCCACTGGCATCACCCGTGACCAAGGAATGCACCCTGGGACACACAGGACACCTCAGGTCCTCAGTGTCTCCAGCTGGGGCATGGCAGAACACAGCTTGGATGGGGGGATTCAGGGAACTCTTACACCACAGCACATGAACCATAAAAATTCCTACACAGTTTGTCCCCAGACTGCTCATCTCTCCAGCCAGCCATGGGGAGCCATGGGGGTCATCTGCAAGGCTGAGCCTTCAGAATATAAAAATATCATTTTTCTCAACAGTCAAATCATGAAAAATCCTCTGGAATCATGAGGGCTGGGAAAGGAAACTGATAAGTTAATATTTCCATTCTAATGCAGTTCAGAGCCAAACTTGGGGAGACATTCAGGAGAGGACCTGCTCTCCACTCTGCCAAGAACAGCATGAGACCCACCGTGAGTCTCACCCCAGAGCTGGCAGAGGAAACAGGGAGCATCAGTGCCATTTTATGGAAAAGTACAAGAGCAAACAGGGAGCAAGAGCCTCAAAGAAAACAGCGTTGAGACATCCAAGCATGTAATTTAAATATTAGTGAGCTAAAGGAGCCATTTAACCAGAGCTCAGACACAGCTGAGAAGGGTAAACAGAGAGAACCGAAGAGCTCTCAGAAAAAGGGACTGTGTCCAGAAACAGCTGCCAAGATACCTTAATGGAAGTAACTGGCCAGCTTGGATACTTTAAATCAAGCAAATTCTCAAAAACAAAGGAAGTGGAAGGCCAGAGAGCCTGGAACACCAGATCACGAATCCATTCCCTCTGCTAAACAAATACACCTGGAGAAATGTTCTCTGCTCTCTTTATGGATGACCAAGCTCCCTACAGTGATGTCATCCAACATCCAAGCTCTGAGATGCAGGAGGCTGAAGTGCTCCATCCTCCCCAGCTCCTCTGGCAGCAGGTTTGGCAGGCAGCAGAGACAGATCAGAGCCTTCCCTGATGGATTGGGAGGGCTTGGGAGCAGAACTTGAAAAAAAAAATTGATCATAAACTACTGCTACATTTTGACTATCTCAAGTTATTAAAAATGTAAATGTAACAAAAATCCTCATTCCACACACACAACACAGCACGTACCTCAACAAATCTCTTGTAAAAGAGGTACTTCAGCGTTCTCAAGTGCCGTTGATTTATGACATTAGGGCAGAGAGCTGAAAGAAAGAAAAAGACTTAAGTACACAGCATTTCCTGGAAGTTATTCTGTCTAGACATTATACTTTTCCTTCCCCAGTATCAGACTGGGTTCGTGGAAGGCAGGATGCCCTCACACTTGGAACAATGAGGGACAGACTGACACATTGTCATCTTATCTCAACTATAAACTGTTATTTACACTTTCATCCGTGATTAGCAATGCTAATTCTCGGGTCTGATATCTCTGCTTCCACCACCCCTGAGCGATAAGATCCACTCCCTGGTTCAGTATGCTCCACAGTCAATGACTTCACACCTTTAATTAGGCAGCATCCTCACATGGGCACCGCCTCAGTCTCTAAAGGCTACATTCTTTCGGGTTTAATTGGACCTGCGTTGTTAATTCATTGAAGCAGTTGTGAACAGCTCACTCAGGATGTAAACTTGTGGCTGAAGTTTACCCGATAAAACACAGATCCATGACGGAGGCTCCACATCCATACAAAGAGGGTGGGGAATACTGTTTTGCCGAGCTAGCAAGCCACAGTTGTTGTTATTATTTTTATTGCTGTCACCTTCATTAGATATGGCTCATTAGAACTGCAAAACCCAAGATCTTCACACAGCACCTTGTTTCGAAATTCAGGGCAAGGAGAGATAAAGGCTAGAGATAAAAGACATGAAGTTGCATTAGCATAGGTATCTGTCAGCTCCTGCTGGATGCCAGGCTGCCTGTACAGGGAAAGGCTTCACCAAAGCCTTCCTTGGCCTTTTGGATGGGGCTAAAACCACCTCACTGCGAGCCAGAGGGAGCAGGGCCAGCAGTCACGAACAGTCATGAAAGTCTCTGTAGCCTCCCTTGAATTAACACCCACAGGGAGAAACTGATTCCTCATCCCTTTGTGTGCCGCACACAGGGCATGCCCAGGACTAAACCCCAGGAGAAGAGAGTGATCTCTGGATACCAGAGCCGGGGATGAGAGGGCTATGGATTGATGTCCCACTGGTTACAGCAGCTCCTCAGAGTGCCCTGAAGCATCACCTCAGAATGTGACCATTTCCATCTCAAACAGAAATGCTTAAAGCTGTTACATTTGTAAGTTAATCTTCCACAGTGTGACAAGGAATCCTTCCCCTCAAAGCATCTGAGGAAATTACTGCAATTATCACACAGGATATTGCACCAGTAAATACAGTGATCTTTCCTCTGGATATTGACTATCTGGAGGGAAAATCATCAGCTCATGGAAAGGAACACTCTACTGAATGTAAGAGCAACGTGGAAATTAGTAACACCACCACCTAATTTAATGCTGTCAAGAGCTCTTCAGAAAGAACCATGGCATGACCTCTCCAGGACACCCAAAAGATCCACTGAACAGCTTTTTCTTTGAGCTTCTAAAGGAAATATCCAAAGAACAGGCTCTGGCAGAACTGGGGAGTTGAATGCTTGGCTTCTGTGTGGAAAAGACAGAGGAACATGGATGGACTGGAAACGTGTTTGAAGGCACTGGTGCCATATTTTATTGTGATGGAGCAAAGGAATTGTTTGAATCTGAGTTTCTGTATTTTATTACACAAAACCAGAGAAGAATGTATCAAAAACACACAGAGAGGTTGAACAGAGAACAGACCAAGAGCAGCCCTGGGAGAAGGACCTGGGGGTACTGTGGGTGAGAGCTGGACCTGCCCACGGCTGATCCCAGTGTGGGCAGCAGGGGAGGGGGAGATTCTGCCCCTCTGCCCTGCTCAGGTGAGATCCCACCTGCAGAGCTGCCCCAGCCCTGGGCCCAGCTCCTGTTGGAATGGGTCCAGAGGAGGCCATGGAGCTGCTCCAAGGGCTGGAGCCCCTCTGCTCTGGGGCCAGGCTGGGAGAGCTGGGGGTGTTCACCTGGAGAACAGAAGGCTCCAGGGAGAGCTCAGGGCCCCTGCCAGGACCTAAAGGGGCTCCAGGAGAGCTGGAGAGGGACTGGGGACAAGGGATGGAGGGACAGGACACAGGGAATGGCTTCCCACTGCCAGAGGGCAGGGATGGATGGGATATTGGGGAAGGAATTGTTCCCTGGGAGGGTGGGCAGGCCCTGGCACAGGGTGCCCAGAGCAGCTGTGGCTGCCCCTGGATCCCTGGCAGTGCCCAAGGCCAGGTTGGACGGGGCTTGGAGTAGCCTGGGACAGTGGGAGGTGTCCCTGCCATGGCAGGGGTGGGACTGGGTGGGCTGTCATGTGCATTGCAGCCAAACCAGTCTGGGATTCTGTGGAAAACATGAGCGTGAAGGGTAACTTGTTAAATCAGACAACAGAAAGGAGAGCTGTGCTGGTATTTAAAACCTGAGTTAAAACACTCTGGAGGAAAATCACCATGGAAGTCAGGGAGGAAAAAAAGGGAACAGCCTCCTGTTCTCCCTCCAAAGGCATTCCTGTCAAATTGTACAAGTCATTCCCTTGTTTCTAACAGAGCATCTTCTGCCTGGTGAGGACTGCCAGGCCCCAGCTGGGGCTCTCACTGGTGACTGCCTGGACGTGGGCTGGCAGGTCCTCCAGCCTAAGGTCGTGTGGCCAGCTGTGGCTCACCTATGCAGATGTGTGGCCACCTGTGGCTCACCTGTGTAGATGTGGCCGTGCACAGCCAGCTGTGGGGCTCACCTGTGCAGATGTGTGGCCAGCTGTGGCTCACCTGTGCAGATGTGGCCGTGCACAGCCAGCGGTGGGGCTCACCTGTGCAGATGTGTGGCCAGCTGTGGGGCTCACCTGTGCAGATGTGGCCGTGCACAGCCAGCTGTGGGGCTCACCTGTGCAGATGTGTGGCCAGCTGTGGCTCACCTGTGCAGATGTGGCCGTGCACAGCCAGCGGTGGGGCTCACCTGTGCAGATGTGTGGCCAGCTGTGGGGCTCACCTGTGCAGATGTGGCCGTGCACAGCCAGCTGTGGGGCTCACCTGTGCAGATGTGTGGCCAGCTGTGGGGCACCTGTGCAGATGTGGCCGTGCACAGCCAGCGGTGGGGCTCACCTGTGCAGATGTGTGGCCAGCTGTGGGGCTCACCTGTGCAGATGTGGCCGTGCACAGCCAGCTGTGGGGCTCACCTGTGCAGATGTGTGGCCAGCTGTGGGGCACCTGTGCAGATGTGGCCGTGCACAGCCAGCTGTGGGGCTCACCTATGCAGATGTGTGGCCAGCTGTGGCTCACCTGTGCAGATGTGGCCGTGCACAGCCCTCTCCTGCCCTCTGCTGCCCCACAGCGCGGCACTCCCGGCAGCGCTGGCGGGGGCGGTCACACGGACGGAAATCCCACGTTAAACCAAACGGACGAGTGGGTGCTCGAGCGAGGGAAACATTCCTCCTGGTTCACGTTAAAAAACCTCTCGAAGCCCACGGCAAAGGCTCCGAACCAGAGCTGCTCGTCTGTCACAGCCCCAGCACAGCCCCAGCGGTACCGGGGCTCTCAGGTAGCCCCTCTCTCCCCTCTGTCCCTCCACTTGCATCCCCCTCACTGGCACGGAGCACTAAGCCCAACAGATGAGGCTGTTACACTTCTCCGAGCAGGATCCTTTCTACCTGAGACTTGAGAATTGTAAACGAAAACCATCATTGAGCTCTGTCTGTGTCCTGGCTGTGACAAACCACAGCAGAGAACAGACAACCATGCCAACCCTGGGAAGGGGCTGGTCCCTCACCTCTGAGATCTGTTTTGACTGAGACTTGCATTTGTAAAGTCGATCAAAGACCTCACAGGGTCTCCAAAGACTATTAAGTAATTAGCTTGGAAAAGCTACAGGCTCGTTAAGCCAGAGCACACTGACCCAGGTGTGAGGAAAGACTCTGTAAACCTCAATTTCCTCAATCACACACCACTTCTGCCCAGCTTCTTCCTTCCCCAATATGGGTAATTAAATGAAATCCACACACAGTTGATTGGGACACCTTTGGGACTTGGCAGAAAATCTCCCACTTCCCATGCCCTGTTTGGGAGTTAACAAGAATAATGAAACACAGCTCTTAAAAAGAACAGGAAGACTAACCTAAGATGATGCCTTTTTTTTTTTTTTTTTCCCCTGAGGCGTGAGATCTTTTTTTAATTGGGCCACCTCCCATCTGGCTCTGAAATGGAGGGCTGACAGTTCCCAGGAGTGTTCCAGGTCTCATTGCTGATGGACACCTCAGCCGTGCTTGGCAGTCCGTGTGATTTACTGTGAGTGGGCAGCAGTGAGCTCAGGCAGCCAAATCTCCAAGTCAATTTGGAATGGCAAGAACTGAGTCACACAAAAGTTTGCCCTGTCATACCCAGAAACCCCATTGTCCTCCAGCCCTCCTCACCAAAGCCACTTCCCTCCCTGCTGCTGCTCTCAGGCTGTCACAGTGAGGGGGAGGCACAGGGAGGAGGAGACCGAAAGCAGCCGCAGCATCAGAGGAGCCCAGGTGAGGTGACAAGAAGTGTGAGCTCTGCCTCACCACCAGCGTTTGGGGGAGCTGCTCAGAACAAGAGAAACCAGGGTTTCTTTTATCTGTACATTTTGCCCAGCCTGCTGACTTTTTGTGTACTTTTTCCACTCAGTTAGACTCGATTTCACTAAAGAACAGAGGAAGAACACCCAGAAATTCAGCAAAAGGGAGGGGAGAGATGGGAAGACAAAGAAAGCCACATTATTCCAGCTGCCAGCTGAATTTCCCAATTCAGTTCCAGCATACCCAGTACCAAGGCAGCAATTCCTCTGCAGGTATTCATCCCCTTCCAAAGCACTTCAAAGGAGACTGACAGCCAGTTTAGAAATGTGTGAATTCCTGCTTGTGAATTCCTACCTACATGTGGTATGATGTACAAAATAAACACCTGCTGTCCTGTATGGGACTGTGGGAGTCACCCAGCACTGGCTTTAGCTGAAGCCCAAACCAGAGGCCCACATCCCCTCTCACACCAGCAGAGGTGGGAGCCCTCTTGAGCAAGGACTTGCCTTGCACTGTAGACACTGCAGTTTGCATGGGAGAAAGGGCTGGAAGGACATTTGTCTGGAAGGACATTTGTCTAGAAGGACATTTGTTTGGAAGGAATGGGATCTGTCTTTACCCCAAGGGATCTCCTCACCAGTGAATGGCTGTGGAGGACCAGCAAGATCTGGCCATTATTATCAGTAGCTACAACATCTGGAAAACATCACCAGGTCGAAGCATTCTGCATCCCATGGAGGGCACCTGAGCCCAACACATGCTCCTCTCCTAGATTTTTTTCTTTAATGATTAATTTCTCAGGATTTTGCACATGAACAGTTACATCATTTCACCTCTACCATTATATCATGCCCTTGGTGGAGCTTTCATAAGGAAAAAAGAACAACTCTTTTCTCTTTATAGATCATCAAAGACAATACAGCTGACTGAATGCCCAACACTGTCAAGGAGGGAAAACTACTGAAAACTAATGAACTCCTGTGAAGCTCTTCATTTCTAAATAAATTATTCCCATGTGTCTCAGCTTTCACACGAATGTGCTGGGTTTAATTATATCCACTTCTCCTCCAGTGAGGTTCAAAAGGTTTATCTGGTTAACTTTTGAACACCAGTCTGAAGATGGGAAGATTAATATGCAATAGTGTTGCTGACAGGTGTAACAAGCCCACAATTTGTGGTTAGAAAACCCTTTTCAGTCCAAGAAAAGAGAATTGCATACCTTGGGTTGATGATGGAAACCTCTGCAGGGTAAAAGCTAACGGTGCACCTAAAAGGGTCTGGTGCAAGGCCCCAAAGAGAAGGAAAAATCAACAGTCCCCACTAAGAACCAAAGCAAAGCAGATTTTATTAGAGAGCTGCTTGGTGAAACTGCTGGTGAAGTGATGAAAATTGTGTCACTTCTCTTGCAAGGCTGCAAGAGCCTTAAAATTCCCCCCACCAACCCTAGTTTATGCAAAGAATACAAAGGGCTGTGAGGCTCCTGCTTCCCAAGGGTTATCTCCTCCCAGCTGATGCACCCGCAGCTCAAGAAAACATCCCCAGTGAATGATGACTTGCCTCTTATGTGAGAGGAATGGAGTCATAACTCAGAGCTGACCATGGTGTGTTGATGCAGAGCCATGCTGAGGTCAGGATTTATTTCAGATCATGGCAGAAGCAGTCTATTAGTCACCAGCACTTCATTCTTCCACAGCACAAAGTGATAATTCCCATAACTTACCAGCTTTGTTTTTCAACATCATTAAACCCTGAAATTCCCCAGGATAAATGACAGCAGAGATTCCTTGATGAACATGGAAGAAGACAAATTGACTTTGTTGTTTATTACTGAGAAAACTCCACAATATGTTGCAATATCCCATACCTGGGTCAACATTGAATCTCTCCAGGAGCCTGAAGACCAGCTTGCTGAGCACTCTGCAGTTAAATTTTTCAGGTTTGTACCTGGACAGGCCTTGATATGGTCTGTAACAACACCAGAAAGACACATCTGTGGCATCACCTAAAGGATGTTTCCCAAACAGCAGACATTTAACAGCAGAGGGATTGGGGTTTGGAGGATGTTGATAACGACAAGCCCCTGCCTTTCCCAAGGTACAGCACAACCACACAAATTTCAGTCAACCACTTGAAGCAAGTCCAGAGGCTCATTTTAAAGAAAGAGAAAATGAGCAGCTCCTTTTCATCTCTTTTTTAGAGCTGACAGCAATTATTGCAGCTACACTGTGACTCTGACTGTGCTGCTGGCTCTGAGTGACAGGAGTTATTCGAGTGAGAGGCAATTCAGAAGTGAAAACACACACCATGAGTGGATGAGCACAGGAAGGTTAACCACTTGCATCTCTTGTTTTTCTGCCACTTCATCTCAGTGTTACCTTCCTGCCAAACCTGTACAACTGATACTGAAAGTCACCCTTGTTTGCAGCAAAGCACGAGAGGCCGATTGCTACAACCTCTGTGGGAAGCTTTGATACTGCTCTGCTGCTGGGGTGTCCTGCACAGGGTTCATCCTGGCAGGAATGGGGCATCTGGCAATAGCAAGGATTCCTCTGTCCTACAGGCTGGGCCGTTGGAGAAGGCTCTGGCACAGCCAGCAGAATTTTCCCTTTTCCAGCTGCAAAGTGAATATACTGCACTCCCTTCTGCTGGGACATGATCCCAGCCAGGCAGCCAGGGGACAGCCACACAGTGCTCTGGCAGCACTGTGGCCCCAGCTGCTCAGAAAGACAAGTGTTTCTACCTTGTGATGTCTCTGAGATTGAAGCCGGGCTCGCACCACCTGTCCAGGGTCTGCAAGAGCTTCCTCTGGAGCTCGGGATATTCTGCCACATAATCTTCCACCAGGTTAGCTTTATCCTGGAGCAGCAGTGGGGTACACATCTAGGAGAAGGAATGATGTTAACGCAACGTGCCCTGCCTTTGATCCCCAGGGAGCCTGAGAGTGAGTCCCAACTCTGCCCAAGCCACCAGTGCTGCCTACAGGAGTGCTGTGACATTTGTAACACAAAGAGGAGCAAAGCTTCAGTGCAGCAAACTACTGATCTCTGCCTCAGTGATGAGCACAGCCAGGATTTGTTACAGCAGTGGCTGCAGCCAGAAAAACCGGGTAAGAGGTGTAATGGAGGCTAACAAAACACTCTGTGCCTAACCTTGATGTAAAGGTACATCAACAACACAACAGGGACTTCTTGGAAATGGAGTAAAGCCTCAGGTGAAAGGCAGCAGGATTGGAGGGCCCTGATGGATCTCCTGCTACCAAAAGGTGGATCTGATGACAGAGGAGCCTGCAGAGGAAATGACTCACCTTCTCTACATCTTGATCTGGCTGTAATTTCAGCTTAATACTCAGTATGGCTGCCTAGAAAACATGAAGAAAAGTTGTGTATTTAGAAGAGCTCTACAGTGGATAAATGGGCATTATTCCAAAGTGAAGTAAAAATGCTGTTATACACATTTTTAATGTGTTAATTATTTCTGTTACGTTGTCAAGCACAAATCCTGCACACATTTGGCCACATTCATTCCACAAATGTACAAGAACACTTCTGGCAGAGCTAAATATCCTGAGTAGCAACAACCCCTGGAGCAAAAATTAACGATCAAGTTGTTGGGCAGGAAGCAAAAGAAGCAGTTGGACAAAACCAGCTGAGATGGATATTTCCTATGAATGTTTTGGTAAGAACACCTGACCCACCACACCTTTCTGAGCAAACTTTATCAGTCTCACTCTGCCTTGGAAGTTTAGTAAAACAGTTGCATTTCGTGAAAGCAACTCAAGACTTTAAACACCCTGAAATCAAAAGGTTACAGTTTCTCTAATTCCTGAGTCACCCCACAGCCCTGAAAGCACCGCGGTAACAGGCAGTGAGATGGGAAGAACTGTATTTTTCCCTTTCATGGGATCTTCGAATCTTTGATAAGCCAAGACCTGCCACGTTCACAAACTGCCTCCAAAACAGGATCTTCTGGAACCTGCTGGGATGAACTGCAGGAACTCAAGCTCAGAAGAGCTGGTTCAGCCACTGCCTGTCCCATCCCAGCTGGGGACCACCAGAATAGATGAAGCTCTAACTGTGCACTGCTTGGGAGGCACAGGCACAGATTAGGACTGATAGGAGGTAAGAGTGTATCATTTCTCTAGTGTGTGAGAAAACTTTGATCTCAAATACAGAATAAGCACTTAATGGGTGGCTTTAATACAGTGCCTTATGTCAGTAACTGGAGCAACCAAGGCAAGGAGCCTTGGAGCACCTCTGTGTGTTAGTGCTGAACTGGGAGCCAGGAATGAGGAGGTTGGACCTGGAGTGTCCTTCCAACACCTCTGCCAAGTCAGGCTGCACTTTCCCAAAG
Organism: Nicator chloris; assembly: GCA_013400495.1. Classification (NCBI taxonomy): domain Eukaryota; kingdom Metazoa; phylum Chordata; class Aves; order Passeriformes; family Pycnonotidae; genus Nicator; species Nicator chloris. The sequence continues at coordinate 375,273 of WAAE01010098.1, forward strand.
GGCTGTAAGCAGTGCTGAAAAGACAGTTGTGACCCTGCCAGAGCACGTGTGCAGCACTGACCAACAATGCACTGAGCTCTCAAATGCCTGTTTATTCAGATGAGGATAAAACCAGTGTGGTAGGGCTTGGAGGAAAAACTCTTCTCTTCCATAGGTTTTCTTGCTCTTGATGATTGATTTTGATTTGAGAGAAAACCCAGGAAAATGACGCCTTTGTCAAAATGGATGCACGTTAGAACTGTGCTATTTGATGGAATATAGAATCATAAAATGGTTTGAGTTGGAACGGGCCTTTAAAGCCCACTTAGTTGGAACCCCCTAGCAGTGAACAGGGATCTCTTCAGCTGGGTCAGGTTGCTCAGAGCTGCTGTCCAGCCTGACTTGGAATGTTTCCAGGGATGGGGCAGCCACAGCTTCTCTGGGCAACCTGTGCCAGGGCCTCACCACCCTCACTGTAAAAATCTCTTATATGTCATCTAAATCTCCTCTCTATTAGTTAAAAAACCATCACCTCTTTTCCTACCACTCAAGGCCCTGCTAAAATGTTTATCCCCATCTTCCTTATAGACCCCTTAACACATAAACAAAATGCGGTACCAAATGTGCATTTCTCCAGAGAAAGAGAACCTCCACCACTACATGTCACCTGCATGAAACTTTTCTGGAAAAAAACCCAGAAGAATAATGCAAGTGGGACCAGGCACATGCCTTGAAATCCATTTCCTGTGATCACTCGAGTGCCACCTGGACTCACCCCATCACTGGCAGCACATGTCCTGTAGAGCCACACAAGCACCACAGACACCTTACAGCTCACCCCTGCTCACAGGAGCAGCAGTGGATTACGTTCCTTTCTGGGGAATTCATGCCTGTATTTCACCCACTGCATCACAGACCGAGTGTGCAAAAGCAGAGGCCCAACACACGCCATGGAAGTTCAGCTGCTCAATCCCACTGCCCCACTTAGAAGTGGGAAAACATCAGGTTTTTCTGTTTGGTTTGGCTTGGGTTTGATTTTGGGGAAGTTTGGGTGGTTTGTGGTTTTTTTAATACTGCTTCATTCAAGTCCAGGCTTCATCTTCAAAAGAGAAATCAAGAGAAGAACTGTAAATGACAAAAAGGGGAATCACCATTAACACAGAGACTGAACAGAAAGACACGGGAGCACTGCTCAGCCCAGCTAAACCTCAGCCAAACCTCTCCCTTACTCCAGGCTTTAAAACTATTCCACAAGTCAGAGGCAAAGAGCTGCTTCTTTCCTCTCACATTATCAGCTTAACAACACAATGTTCAAGCTGAGTGATTATTCTCAAGTTGAAGATTGCTATTTCTGGTGCGGACCTGGAAAAGGTGTTTGGGTCTCCAAAGCTTTGGCAGCTGGTTTTGCTTTCCTCCCAACTCCTCAAGTTTGCTGAATTAAAAGAAATCATTAAAAAAAAAAAAAGAAAAAAAAAAAAAAAAAAAAAAAAAGAAAAAAAAATATTTGCAACTCTCAAGGCCTTGTTTCACCATTTGATCTCATTAGTACCTCCTACTGCAGCCTTAGTTTTAACTGCAACATCCAATGTCTTTTTAATGTTCAGATCAATCTAACTGCAGCACTGTTATCTACACAGCAGAGGTTTATCTCCAGGTCTACTAACTGTACAGGTGACTTCGACAGATGAACATGTCAGGTTGGATTTTTCTCTTTCCCTGGTTGGATATTCCACCCTGTCCAAAAGGGTGTAGAACAACAGATATTCATTTGTCCAGAGTGTGGGGAGCCCTCCCTTCCCTGCCCAGGGCTGGCAGACTCAGTTTCCCCACAGCAGGCCTGGAGGACAGCGGAACTCCAATCACACAGAGATTTATGGAATCATCCTGGTTGGAGAAGACCTCTAAGATCACCAAATCCAACCATCAACCCAGCACCACCACAGCTTTCACTGCCAAACCAAACCCCCAGGTGCCACATCCACACGTTTGTTTGAACATCTCCGGGGATGGTGACTCCTTTGCTCTGGGCAGCCTGGCCCAGTGCTTCACACAAGCTGGTTTTTAACAGCAATTTAACCCCCTCCAGCTCAAGTAGGTAACGGAGCAGGGAGAGCTGCTGGCAAAGCCCCTCTGGAGCAGGGAACACTCCTGGAGCAGGGAACACCCCTGGAGCAGGGAACACTCCTGGAGCAGGGAACACCCCTGGAGCAGGGAACACTCCTGGAGCAGGGAACACTCCTGGAGCAGGGAACACTCCTGGAGCAGGGAACACTCCTGGAGCAGGACAGCTGCCTTGTCCGTGCCTGAAGCTACATATGGAAGGATAAGCATGAGCTGGGCCCTAAAAACAGGTACCAGGCTGGATCAGGGTGCAGCTCCAGGGGCTGGGCTGAGGGAGGGGAGCCCAGCAGAGATAACATCAGCCTGTTTACAATGGGAATAGTAAGAGAAGAGATATGAGTAACTGTAATAAAGATGAAAGTGCTTGGCAGCTGTGTCTGTGGTCTCAACTCCGAGCTATTTTAAGATTTTGTTTTGTTATTATCGTGTTTTGAATTGTTTCACTCCACAAACAAGTTTTGTGTAAAACAACCCTATTTTTAACAGTCTACAGCTGATAGGATCTCCAGCAAAGCAACACCTCCTTTGTAGGCTCATTTTGACTCAGAAAACAAACACTTTAATGAGGCCGAGCAGGCTGTAACTGAACGGGGGAGAAACCCCCTCCCCACCCAGAGCCAGCATTCCCCAGCTGCAGTGCTGGGCTGGAAGGCAAGCCAGGGAAGCTGGAATCTGGCAGTGCCGTTTATCCAGCTGCAGATCCTCGGGCTGGATCAGCAGGGCTGCCCAAATCCTGAACAGCAGGTACCCCCCGACTTCACCAACTGATCAGTAAGGGCCAAAACCCATGGCAGGATGCAGGAACACAGGCAAGCTCTAGGGAATGCTGAGATACTGACACCTATCAGGGTCTACTCACCCCCTCGAACCCCAAAGAGAATATTAATGTCATGGCTGGTGGTACAAGGAGCCTTTGCATAAAAATGTTTCATCCATGGAGAGTTTCTAGCATAATCTAATAACAGCAAGAATTATCATTATTGCAGCACATAACGGTGTTCAACCTGTACTAAACCCCCCCAGATGGTATCAAACCAGGAGGAAGCTGGTCCCTCTCTTGCTGTGAAGCCCCAAGTGTACACGGGAGAGGGATGATGATGAATGCACTGCTTAGTGCAGGAGAAAAGCTGATGGCCATTGCCTGATCCAACTCCCGTCCAAGCTCCTGAGTTTCCTCATCCTTGGGGAGCTTTGGGCCATTCTTTGACTTAATGATGGTGAATGCAAAAATCCCATCTGGATTTGTAATGGTTTTGTCTCCTAAGGATAAATCCCTAAAATACAGCAGACGGCTGGTTGAGTCTGGGGCAGAATTCAAAGCTGGGCAACACTACATTGAATTCTACCTAACCCACTAGTAGGGCCACTGACCTAGTGCTTCTTATCTCCATTTAGCACCTTAATTATACAAAGTTTCAGTTTCCCAAATCTGACATGTTCAGGCCCAGTCATGAGCACCAGAACACTCCTGCAGTCATGCAGATGCAGCCTATGAGCATGGGAAAGTGGGGAGTGCTCTGGAGTGAGCAGAGCCCAGACATCCTGCACCAATACCTGCTCTTCTCGGCTTGTTTTGAACACAGTTGGCGCTGTCTCATCCAAAAATGACTGTTCTTTCCACGTACAGTACGAGGTGCAGGAAGCCACACAAGATCTTATCTGCAAGGGCATGTGCACTTGGGTGGTGTCTGCACTGACAATTTCTGCAATTTTCCCACAGTGGGGCTCACAGCAGAGGAATTACTTTGTGCAGGAGAACTGCTTGGAGTGCTGAGGCAGGACAGGCCCCAGTGGTTGCTGATGACTCCTGCTCTTGGCTCTGCTGTGAGCAAGCCAGGACAGCACAAACACAGGTATGTCTGTGCCTGACTGAGTGCACTTTTTCTGAACACACGGTGAGGGAATGTCTGAAAACCCAAATAATGAAACAACAGAAGGAGACTTTGCAGAGGAGGAACCAAAGGCAACTCCAAGAAAATCACAGTGATCAAAGCCTGGATAATGGCAGAAATAATCTAGTAAAATGCACATCAGGTATTAATCATCGGGCACATCTGTTTTGTGTTTTGGAATCACTCATTTCAAACTTGAGGCTAATCAGCTTTGCTGAGCTCTCAGAGTGCATCACTGCACAGTGGATGACATCAGGTTTGCTGGTTGATTGCTTCCTGCTCAAAGGGCACTTCATACACAGCTGGCTGTGGGAAGGTCTGCAGAAACCAGGGAAACGCAACATTCCTCAGGTCTACACTCAAGACATCAGGAAAGAGTGAGACAATCAACATGAAGCAGTGACAAGTTATTCCCAGTTAACGAATTTGAGGCAAAGGGAGAGACGTACAAGTCCAGGTTGGAACACGCACAGGTGAGGGGAAGAGGGACCTGAAGCCAACCCTCTCTGGTTTGTGTCCCTCAGGTCACTGTTTTAGATGGGGTTTAACTGCTCAGCTCATTCTCTGAGCATTGCCCACCTCCACCAGACCCAGACTCTGCACAGCTGGATCTGCTGCACATCCCTAGGGCTGTCCCAGAGCCCAGAAATTCTGGCAGTAGGAGCAGAACTCGACCATCTCATTTATGACTCCCAGCAACACTGAAGTTCCTTCCCCAGCACTCCCCAGGCACAGCCCAGGGCAGAGGTGGCTCTGGAGGCCCGGAAGGGCAGCAGTGGCCCAGGGCCCGTGGCCTGGCTCCCTCTGCTCCAGAGGGGCATCACTGGGCAGGCAATGTGCCACTACAGCTGTCCTTGAGCAGCAGGGTACGTACAGAGGAAAAAGAGGTGGATATTAAAACATCATCGTCTTTATGGGAGAAACAACTGCTGTAATATTTTCCTTGGGCTTCTTAGCCAATATGATTCTCAATATAAAAGAAAAAAGGAAATACAAATGCACACACTTTAAAATATAGTAAGAGATGAACAAGCCTTTGTATAATTAAGGTGCTAAATGGAGATAAGAAGCAATATCAGAGGCATTTTCCCCGGCCTGAGAACAGCTCAGAAAAAGCCAGAGTGAAGAAATCCAAAATCTGATTATCCATTAATGTGCTCAATCAATGCTAACACTGATCTCTACTGACAGATCTGCAAAGATACACTGTGTGTAGTCCAGCACCATGGATGAAGTAGGGCTACAAAACCCAACACCCCTGACTGTTCAGAACATCTCTGCACTGAAACTGAAGGTCATGATGGGGATTGAACTATCCATTTTTACACTTCTGAGTCTTTGTGCTCCTTTACGTTTAACTCTGGTCAATCACTCTTTCTATTATGTCTGTAGCAGTATTGCTGACAAAAGCTTGCAATTCTGTGTCTACACAGCTTTTTCTCTGGGTACTCCAACATATTTTATGTCAAATTTTAACTGAACTCTACCAGATAACCCACATTATCTTAATTGAAAGAGCAAACATTAACCAAATTTAATATACAAGCCTTCATTATTTCTAGAAATTGACGGATAAAACATTACAAGAGAAAATATACTCTGCTTTTGAAAACAGAGAAATCTGAATGGACAGCAACTGAAAATCCTGTTAAAAATAAAATACTACTGGCTTCATCCAATATTCTTGTTTAAGAACCAAAGTGATGAAGGGGAGAGAAACTCTGTGAATCACTGACACAGAGGCTGAAGTGGGAGGTCTCTCAGGCCCAGGAATATTTCTGGTTGTCAGAGGCTAAAAAGATTATTTATTGTTTCCTTCCTAAACCCAGCTCCACTGCCACCTGTTCAGAATTTACTATAAAGCTGTTAAACAAGATGAGAACTTTGATGCTGACTGTGAAAACAAGTTTCACTGTATCTGACCCAAGCAGCACTCACTGCTGATCCAGAAGCAAAGGAATTTGATTTTTTTCTTTAAGCACAGCTATCTTTTTACCTTTATAAGCTGTTTAAAAAATGTAAATAAAATAACTCAGTGGACAATAGAGGGCATTCATCCCCCAGAAAGACAGCCGCCAGCCTTAGACATGAAATATCGCAGCACATTAAGTCATGAGACCCCGCTAATCAAAGCTGACAGGGCCCTGAATGTGATTTCTGCTGAGACTTAGCGATATCATGGGGTACTGAAGCATGCACAGCCTGCCAGACTGCCCCTGTTCATGTGACAATGGCTTTTATTCCCCAAAGGGGCCTGCGAGTGACAAGAGTCCCCTTTGTCTCCGGGCTCCCGCATTTGCAGTGCAAGAGAGGTTCATTCAAGCAGCCCCAGACACTCTTTGAAAGGCTGAAGTGTAACATAAGATGACCATGAAACACTAGCTTGCCTTCTGCCTACCCCTCATTCTTCTCCAGCACAGCCTGGCCTATTCAGGGCCTCTCGCAGCCCCGCTCGCGCTGCATTACCCCCGGTCTGCTGAATCCCGGCATTGTCCCGCCGGCACCCAGCGCCCTTCCCACCCCAAAACACCCAGTGTCCTTCCCACCCAAAACACCCAGCGCCCTTCCCACCCCAAAACACCCAGTGTCCTTCCCACCCCAAAACACCCAGTGTCCTTCCCACCCCAAAACACCCAGTGTCCTTCCCACCCCAAACACGGTGTCCTTCCCACCCCAAAACACCCAGTGTCCTTCCCACCCAAAACACCCAGTGTCCTTCCCACCCCAAAACACCCAGTGTCCTTCCCACCCCAAAACACCCAGTGTCCTTCCCACCCCAAAACACCCAGTGCCCTTCCCACCCAAAACAGGGTGTCCTTCCCAGCTAAAACACCCAGTGTCCTTCCCACCCCAAAACACCCAGTGTCCTTCCCCCCCCAGAACAGGGTGTCCTATCCCCCCCCAAAACACCCAGCACCCTTCCCACCCCAAACACGGTGTCCTTCCCCCCCCAAAACACCCCGTGTCCTTCCCACCCAAAACAGGGTGTCCTTCCCAGCCAAAACACCCAGTGTCCTTCCCACCCCAAAACACCCAGCACCCCCCCAACACACACCAAATCCACCAGCACCCAGCACCCTCCCCACATCAAATCCACCCAGTGCACTTTTCACACCAAACCCACTGGCAGCCATTGCCCTTCCCACAGCCATCCATGCAGAGCCCTCCCCAGACAGCGTTCATCCAGGGCCCTTCCCACAGCCAGCACCATTCCTTCCTACACAGTGCTCCCCAGCACCCTTCCCTTCCCCACACCGTGACCCCAGCTCCCATTGCCCTTCCCACCCTGAACCCGCCCTGCAGCGTGGCTGGGCTCTGGCACCTCTGCCACAGCCCAGGCTGAGGGTGGCATGGAAGCAGGGCTGGCTTCAGAGGGGTTCTGGGAAGGGGACAAGGCTGCTGCGCTGGAACTCCCTGAGCGGGAATGCTGAATCCTCCCATCTCCCCGTGCCATGGGGGCCATGATGAGCAGAGCTGGGAGCCCCTTGCCCTGCTCAAAGTGCTCACTGCTCCTCCAGCAGCTGCACGCTCCTGTCACAAAAGAAAGACAAAATACCAGCAGCGCAGTCACCTCAAAACCCAGTTCCTCATCCCTGCTTTTCCCCAGCTCCCAGTATCTGCCTGTTTCCCTGCATCCCAGGAGCACAGTGCCATCCGCTGGCACTGCTCCCCTGCAGGTGTCTCCTCAGGACACTCCGTGCTGCTAAACCAGAACCATCACCTCCACCGGTCCCCAGTCCCCTCTCCTGTGCCCTGTGCCAGCACTGCCCTGAGCCCCAGCCCCAGCCCCTGACCAGCTGCCCCAAATGCAGGCGTAAGAGAGGGCCAAAGGTGTTTCAACAACAAACAACTGCCACAGCCACCCCCAGGGAGCTCTGGGATCACGTTGTCCAAAGGGAACGTTCTCCAAAACCTCCCTGAGGGAAAGGAGCCTTAACTCTCAGGGCAGAGGACATTCCTGGTTTGCCACGACAGACAAAGGGAATAACCTGCTATAGAATAAATCACAGAATCCCAGACAGGTCCTGTGTGGGCATCCTCAGTACCCACACAGGACCTCTCACTTTAGAAGGGACCTTAAAGCCCATCCAGTCCCACCCCCTGCCATGAGCAGGGACACTTTCCACTGTCCCAGGCTGCTCCAAGCCCTGTCCAACTTGGCCTTGAACACTGCCAGGGATCCAGGGGCAGCCACAGCTGCCCTGGGCACCCTGTGCCAGGGCATCACCACCCTCACAAGGAGGGATTTCTTCCCAATATCTCTTCTAAATTTTTCCTCTTTTAGCTTAAAATACTTGCACTTGTCATTTCACTATCTGCCCATGAAATATGTCATCTCCCTCTTTTTTTATAAACCCTTTTAAGTACTGAAGTGTAATATGCCTGGTGTTTTGTTGCAAATAGAGCAAGAAAATAAATCATGATAGCCAGGATTTGTATGGATTTCTGTCCTTTCAGATGAGTGACTGAAGAGCCAACAATCCTACATGTGAGGGTGCTTCACTGCCCCAGCTGAGAGATGAGGAAGAGCAGGACAGATGGACACCCAGAGCCACTGCAATGCTCAGAGCCCCAGCTCCAGGCTGTTTGGGGTTAGTCTGACTTGGGTATGTTCAGTCCCCAAGGGCAGTAAAAGACATCCTGTTATTTTTGAAGAGAATTCTATTCATCCTTCTAACAAAAGAAAGCTAAAAGAAAGCTATGGCTGAGAGTGAGAAGCTGTTGAGGTTTCCTGTTCTTCACACTGGGAATGAGCAGTAAATGAGCTCTGCTGTGAAAGAAAAAACAGAACAACTCCACCAAAAAAATCTAGAGCTTTCCAAAGCTGGATCTAGAAATAACTGTATTTCTAATGAAAACAACCAATATCTTTGGAGCCATGAATCTAAAAATCCCACTTGAATATAATCAAATAAGACATTTCTGTTGTAATCGTCTAATATTCACATTCAAAAACTTTTTGAGCACAAGACTAAGTCTCAAGCAGCTACCTGGGAACTTCAAACCAAATATAAAGTACCTTTGTTTCAGTATTGAAAGAAATCAACAAGAATGGGATTCCAGGATGTCACCTGGCAATTCAGCTTTACTGAAGAACAGAATTTTAAGAATGCTACTTGAGTTTTACTTCTGCTAAACGAGGTCAAGTTGTTATACACTATCCAAACAAACCATGCTTCTGGGAGAAAAACAAACCCTTTTGCCTTTAAAAAGAAAGATCATAGAATGCTGGGAGGGACCTTCAAGACCCATTCAGTTCCACCCCCTGCCATGGGCAGGGACACCTTCTACTACCCCAGGTTGCTCCAAGCCCAATCCAACCTGGCCTGGAACAACCTCAGGCAACCATGAGGCAACCATGCCAGAGATGCTGTAGAACAGGGTAAACCATGCCAGATCCGGGGTCTGGTGAACTCCTGCCTGTGTCAACCACCCAGACACAGATACAGGAGGTGTTACACATTTCAAATATGAGCCTCAGCAGTAAAGAGGCTTCCAAACTCCTCCAACTGAGACCTGAGGTCAGGGCAATCACATGCGACCAGTGAGGTGTTTCAAGCTCTCTGGCTGGAAGGTGGGCTGGAGATAGCACAGCAGGTCTATGAGCAAGGACTAAAGTCCCTTCTTTTCTTGCTAAGGACAAGGAAAACAAAAGGGAACACAACGAACACAACCATCCCCTTGAATTCCCCAAATTAAAGCCTATTAACCTATTACTTTCAAAGGTCAGCAAATGAGTGGAGGGAGGATTCCCTGGCATTCTGTCCTCACTCAGCAGAAAAGCCGAGGCTGAGCCCAGGCTGCTCCTGTACATGGGAAGAGCACGTTAAGCTGCAGGATTCACAGCGTGCAGCTGCTGGGATGAAATGGAATTCACATTGAAATGCATCCAAAAAAAAAGGACACAGACATTCACAGAGAGCTGGCAAGGTAAATTTATTTGAAAGACATGACCCACCTCTTTGTAATTGCCCTGGAGATAAAGATGACTGACATGTTCAAGCAAATAGTTCCGGTCCGCTGTGTGGAGCTGGTAAATGCTAATCAGGGGGTCAAGCAGATTAGCTGGGCACTGGGAGAGCATTCCAAGCAAACGGGCCTGCAGCTTCTTCAGCTTGGTGCCAGACTTCAAAAAACAACCAACAAAGAATCAAACACAGGTTTGGTAAAGATGGCTGCGATTCAATGGCGGTTGAAAACGCAGCTTGTTTAAACACAGTAAGCAAATTCCTCGGGAAGGGATTCTCTGATTTCCCCACGGAGTCCGCAAGCAGAAATCAGAACAATATGATACACATTTTTTTTCACAGCACCCACTTTAAGGACACGAAATGTTTGTTGGGTAATTCTGGAGAAGGGATAGGCCCTTGTGCAAAAGTAAAATCTGAAAGTGGAAAAATGCCCTCTGTGCTAAGAGAGCTCTTCAGAAATTCTCCCCTCTAGTTCCCATCAGAAAATCTTTGATTCCAGCAACTCCCCTCCAGGGAGATCTCACCTATCAGGCATAAGAATTTCATTTTCATTCCCAGGCTTGCTGCTGGGTGCATGAAGGGTAGGCAGGGAAAGCAAAAGCACCACCAAAAGATGCACAGACACAGGTATTAATCCTTGTGTTCCCACGTGATCATTCACTCATGACACAGGAATTTCAGTGCCAGTAGCACTTTGCTGCACTTTGTCAGTCCTGTAATGGCAGAGCTAACCAGAACCATTTGGAAAAATGGGAAAGGAAGTAACACAAATATAAAAGTATCCTGCAGCTCAGAGCCAAAAGCTTACAGAAAAGAGAAAAATCTTAGTAGGTCAGAATATCTGAAAGCAGAAGGAATGGTAAACATTAGGACATATAATCTAATGACCCAACTTTACAGAACTAATCATTCAGCTGCTGAAAATGCAGGCTGTTCCCATTTTCTGCATTCCCACCATATGGCAGGAATTAAGCAATCCTACAGTAACTGGCTTCTATTTGCAGAGCTGGAAGAACACACAGAGCAGATTTCTGCAACTGGGTTTCTCCTGACAGCAGGGATGTGAGTTCCAGTGGGAGAGCCTCTAGACTGGAAAGGCTGCAAGAGCAACACTTGAAGTGGTTTGATGTGGAGAGATGGAAATCCCAACTTTGGAGGGGAAACAGCTCTGGCAGCACAGCTACCATATGTCTTCATATGAAGAAATATGACTTCGTTTTCAGGCCAGCATGCTGCAGATAACAACATCTCACTATGAGTTTGACATCTTGCCACGCTCTGTATAAGGCTACAGAGAAGATACTGGACTTTGGAATAAAGTGAAACTAGAGATACTTCAGGAACATTAAAATCAATTGCTCTCTCCTCTCTCCCAGCTCTCGTGCTTTCTCTTTTTCTAACCTGTGGGACAGCAGGATGTGCTTTTATCCAAAGCTGCAGCTCCGTGGTGATGCAATACCCCAGGGAATGCCCTTTCCCCTTCCAATCACTGCTGCTCTCCAGCATGACCAGGAGTCCTGCCAAAGGGTCCTCCAGTCTGGCAAAGCCCCGCCTGATTTCTTCCTTGAGCTGCCGAGATACAAAACCACATTGTCATGTACAAAAAGATTAGTGAATCCTCCCTTCCCCCAGCTGAACACAAAGCTTTATTTTTTTTTAATTTAATCTATTCAGAGAGGTAACTGTTGCTATTCAGCCACCATCCGCGCCTCCAGTGACTTTTCATGTCATTACAGATTCGTTCATGGCTCACTGCACCTCCAACCCAATGGGAAAAGCAGCAATTGTCCACACTAATTATCCCATAAAGACAGAGAAGTTGTTCTGTGGGGCAGACAAAAGGGCTTGGGATTTGGGGGAGGGGGAGAAAAGAAGTGAGCTGGAGAGAGGGGTGTTATTGGGAAAATGGCAATATTGAAGGTAGATAAGTTGGCTCAAAAACCTCCTGATCTTCTAAGACACCTACAAGGAGTAGTACAAGAACCCCTCCTCATGGCTGCACCACAAACCTGCATATTTGACCTTATGCCTACTTCAGCCACAATAGTGCCCATAATCAGAATACTTGGAAGTCTTGAAATAGTTTGGATTTCACACTCAGATCAAAGTGAATGAAATATCTGAGTTCAAATTCTGTCAGATTGTCATCCTCCAGTTCTGTGCTTCTTCCCCCAAAGCTCCCTGAGCACCTCCTGCCCCTGCACACCTCCATGAGTCTAAAGGCCCCACAAAGGGGCTCAGAACATGGGAAAACTCCATGCCATAAATCTTAGGAATCCCAGGGTGATGTGTTTAGAAATGTGAAGGAATTGGACCCTCACTTTGTGAATATTAATAGGCTACTTACTCCCCATCTGGTAGAAGTGATAAATTAGCAGTACTGAGCAATATCTCTATAATGTTTACATTAGAAGTAGTTTCCAGGGAGCTGGGAAGGTTGGCAGGGTGAGGAGGTGGCATCCTCAGTACCCACACAGGACCTCTCACTGCATGCTACATCACCAGCGTGGAGCAGGGCGAGAGCAGAGACAGAAAACAAGAAATCACTGAGGGCAGCTGCTCTCTTTCTTTTCTGGCTAAAAAGCCAAATCCAAAAGATGCTCATTCCTGCTGCAGACAGAACTTGTAATTTACTGGATTTCATGGCCCCATTTGGAGCTTCCAGTGAAAACAATATAAAGTTTGAAGAATGACATGGAAAACAAAATAAAATCTACAGAAAATTTGCCAATGGATTTTTTTCTTTTTTTATTCATCGACAATTTTTACTGGAAGACAGTTGTTTCCCAGAGTGTCTTTCGTGTCTGGAAAACCCACAGAACCTATGGTTTACAACAAACTGTTTCTTTCTCACTAGGCTATCAAAGGCAGTATGAAAAAGCTGATGACTAATGGAGATGGGACTTTAGATAAGAGATTCCTCCCTGTAAGTAATTTTCCCTGTGGCAAGTTTGCAATGTTAAACACAGGGCTCCAACTTCGCTGGGAGATGCAGCTGAAGGCAAAGACGAGCTCTGATCCAACCACAAACATCCAATACAACAGCCAAAGGAAAACAAAGCAACTCGCCAACTCCACTGCACTGTTTGGAAATGGCTTTTTCCCCCCCAAAGCCCCACTTCAACACATTTGAAGCTTCCACCAGCCCCACTCAGCTTGGGCTGGAATCTGAGCCTGGGCTCTGGCAGGAGGGGCTCCAGCAGGAGGGGCTCCAGCAGATAGCAGGTCCTGCTGTCCCAGCACTGACACTATCACCAGCAGCACCAACCGTGTTCATCTGCACTGACTCTGGCCTTCGTACCAGTGAGACTGATGAGCTGGGAAAAAGCCTCCTTCCAAACCTCCCAGCAAGCCTTCAGCTATGGCATCTATAGTCTGAGGGGGAAAGGCAGAGAACAAAAGGGCACCACGAGACACCCAAACCAGAGAGGAAAGAGTGCTGTGCTGCCTGGCTCTCCAGAGAGGGATTCCTCTCAAACTTTTTTTGTAATTGCCATTTCCATTTCAATTGATTCCCATGGCAGAGAATGCTCCTCGGGGGATTTCTACAGCCTGACAGATCATGGGAATAGGAAAATGTTGCTGATGCTCAAACTACAAGCTCCTTTATTCAGCTTTGGTCGCCTGTTTCTAGTCCCACAGCTCCAGGCAGTCTGCTGATGCTTTCTGCTTATTCCCACACCGTCATTCCTATGTAGGAAATGACTGTTTCTTACACCTATGTTCCAGAACTGGGGTCATGCCGTGGCAGACATACTCCTGCCCATGGTCGCCGATTTGAGATCAAGGGGCTGATTTACCCCAGCTCATGGACAATACTGACCTACTGGCATACACAGCAAGAGGCAGAGAAGCTCCTGCCACTCACCCGGCAATAGTGCAGGCCGGGCTGGATTTAAGTCAGCTTATCTCAGTTATTTGGGCTGGACGTTTGGGTGGCAGCAGCAGCACAACCCACCTCAGCTGCACACAGAGGGCAGAGCAGCCCAGCCCCTCAAAACAGAGTCCACACTTTCTGTGGGTGCACAGCCCTGGGCATGGATCAGCCCGTCCTGGTGACAGCGTGATGAGCACGAGTCAGAACCCACTGGGACCTTCCTGCTGTGTCCCCCCACAGCAGCTGGGCCCACCACAGCCCTCCCCACTGCTCCCCATAAAGGGCTTTCCTTGGGCACCCTCCAGGGTGAGAAACACTCTCCTGGCCAGCACACAAGCTGGAGGGGGGTCACACCTGCAAACCCCACTTGGGACCTGCAAACCCCAGGTGCCACTGGGGTGACCAACAGAAGGAAGATGTGGAGCTGTAGGAATGAGTTTAAAGGAGGCCACTAAGTTGGTCTGAGGGCTGGAGCACCTCTGCTCTGGAGTCAGGCTGGGAGAGCTGGGGGTGCTCACCTGGAGAACAGAAGGCTCCAGGGAGAGCTCAGAGCCCCTGCCAGGACCTAAAGGGGCTCCAGGAGAGCTGCAGAGGGACTGGGGACAAGGGATGGAGGGACAGCACACAGGGAATGGCTTCCCACTGCCAGAGGGCAGGGATGGATGGGATATTGGGCAGGAATTGTTCCCTGGGAGGGTGGGCAGGCCCTGGCACAGGGTGCCCAGAGCAGCTGTGGCTGCCCCTGGATCCCTGGCAGTGTCCAAGGCCAGGCTGGACGGGGCTGGGAGCAGCCTGGGACAGTGGGAGGTGTCCCTGCCCATGGCAGGGGGTGGGACTGGATGAGCTTTAAATTCCTTCCCAACCTAAACCAGTCTGTGATTCCATGGCTCCTGGGGATCCTTCAGCTTTTCCACCCCCAGCAGAATCACTGCAGTGCTCTCTGCCAAGGGACATGTCCATGGGAGGCTTTGTCCTTTCTAGAGTATTTTTCTTCCCAATCCACATACACATCCCAGGGTACCCAGTGCAGAGATTTTGATGATTTCTCTTTCTTTCTGTTGTTTTGTGGGATTAACTGTCCTCCAGACCTAAAGGATAATATTTTTTACCTCCAACTCTAACGAAACTTGATGGAAAGCTCAAGGCTTTAGAGTTGCTGAGCTCAAGTCTCCACCAGTGAGTGACCATTTGGAAAGGCACCTCTCACACTGGGTTTCCAGTTGTTTATTCCAGCTGGCAACCACAGACTACCAGTAATGGAAAGTCTAAAAGCAGCAGCCCAGGACAGTGAGTAAGCACTGCAGACACCCAGGATGGAGCACGTCCACCAGGTCCTCAGCCACACTGGCCACTCCACACAGGACATGCTCCATGTGATTATGTGGGAGCTGCAGGGCCCTGGGCCTTCTAGAAAAGGAACCAGCTCACTCCTGAACCTGCCTGAGCAGCACAGAGTTAAACATGGAAAACTCAGCCCTCAGCTGATGCATCTGCTGCTTTTGTTAGTTTTCAAGCTTTCAAACTTAGATGAAATATATTTTACTGCCTGTGAAAAATCTCCATGTAGAGCTCATAGGTTGCTGTATAAAAATACAGCACTAATTTTAGACAGCAGTGTAAATTGCATTCACCACTCTAAAAGGAAAAACCAAACCACATCAGAAAAAAAAAAAAAAAAGAATACTTCAAATATGAACTTTTTGATATATCCACTGGGCAAAAAGCACTTCTCTACCAAGTTCAACTCTCATTTTTTCAGCTGCTAGCAATATTCTTCCTCCTCCCCCCAAGATTCTCCATTTAATGAACAAAAAAGTGTTTAAAACAAAACAAAAGCAACTTTGATTTTCTTTCCTTCTGTAACTCAGCCCTGGAAACTCCAGCTCTTTTCTAGTGGCCCCTGAGCTGCTCCCCATCACACAAAGCTACCTTTTCTTTTCACTTGTAGCTGCAAATGCAGAGGCTCTTCCCCTGAGTGCTGGAATGAAAGCAGCTGTGAAGGATGGCAGGTCTGACCTGAGCGTCCTGTGCCCGGACATGCTCTGCATCCAGAGGAACTGCCATGTGCAGGGCTCAGCCTTACCTTCCCCAGCTCATGCTTTGTCCAGAGAAGCTGAAGGGTTTTCAGCAGTAGGAGTGGGTCCTGGCCTGGAGGAGGGGGAAGAGAGAGAGAAAAGGAGGGAGAAAAACAAAACAAAACAGATTTATTGGCTCTGTAGAGGCAGCCCAGACACACTGGGGCATTGTTTCACCCCAGAGAAATCAGCTACTCCATGCTAGAAACCACCAAGCTCCAACTGCCAGTCAGGATTAGCGTGTAAAACCCTGCACTATGAAATCCTAACAAAATCACAGCCAGCAGCAGGCACAGCTTTAACTCAGCACCCTGTGGGCTCTTGCACTCCAAAGATGTGCTGCTGCAGTTGCAGCCCAATCCTGCTGCTGCTCCATGCCCTGCCCACCCCCAGCCTCCCCGCAGGAAACCCAAGGGGCCCAGAAGAGCCAGACCCTTGCACAGTCAGGAGGGATGATCAGCACAGGAGTTTTCAATGCATGGCTCTGCAGTGGAAGCTCTTGGCAAGCTGGGGCTGGAGGAGGCAGTGGGTGACTTGGGGCCAGAACAGGGACCTGGGTGGGCTCAGGGGTGCTGCCCTGCCAGGCTGGACAACAATGGGGCTGCAGTGGGATTCAGGCAAGAGGGTGCCTGAGGAAGAGGGAAGATGAAAAGCTGCTGTGATGAGTGGCAAAAAGGGATCAAATATTTCAAAAGAAGGTTATTTGCAATTTTCCTCTTACTTTTTGCCTAGTTATTGCAGCACTTGCATTCAGTTGTTCTTTTGTGGGTTATCATTCCTCATACAGTCATTCATCATACCAATATTCATCACACCAATATTCATCTCACCAGTACTTCTAAAGAAATTGTTTAGGAATATTTCATTTGAAAAGCAGTCACATGTTGATATCTGATTCTACTTAATTCATGATCATTTACTTACGAAACCATGATACAAAATATTCTCAATGAAAATCATCTGCAGCATCAACAGTTTAAATGTGAAGAATTAATTTAAAAGTTTGAATGAACTCTCCAAAACCACTCTTCCTAATGCACCTCCTCTTACGTTTTCATACAGCCAAAAGAAAAATGTTAAACTGAAAAGGAAACTTCCCTTCAATCACCTTCTGTGTTTTACAATTCCTAAAGAGCTCATTTCCAAATGCTAGATTTCATGCTCAGTATCTCATTGCACTTCATATTTCAGGTCACAAAAATCTCCCTCAGCTGTGAAAGGCTCTACCTCATCCAGCTGAACTCTGAGGCACTGCATTTATAAAATATTTGAAGTAGCAAGCTGATTACTGGTTGAGCCAAGAGCATAATAATATTCCCATTATCCACTAACCTCTGGGAAACACCAGCCAAATTAAAAATGCCACATTTACAATTCACAAGATAATATTTTCTCTCATCTCTGGTTGTTCTGAAATGCTGAACTCTCCAAACACTGGCTGGTCTCAGCTACTGCTCCTCCTTTGGAAAAAGGCTCCTTTTACACCAAAACAGAAGAAAAGCCAGATCTCTTCTCCCCAGTAAATTAGCAAATTACAGGCAAATTCAATCCATGTGTGTGTGCATATCTGCACACTCTCCTTTTGGCCTGACCCCCAAAGAAATTTATATACACACAGGAAAAAAAAAAAAAAAAAAAGAATGCAACGCAGTGTGTAACCAAATACACTGTAAATCTGAGCTGTAATTAATGCAGGGAACAGGCTGGAATGATACAGGAAATGAGAGCAGTTAGGAGAGCAGTGTTTCACTTCAGATACAACCAATAATTCAACTTGTTAAAAGTGTTCTAAAGCTCAGACAACAAACCCAGCCCTTTTCTTACTGCCTGTTTCCTACCTTACCTCCCTGCCACTGAAATCCGAGCTGACACAGCCGGAGGAAAACACCTCTGCAGTCAGTTTTAACCAGGTCAGTGGTGCCAGTGTGGCACTGAGCAGCCACAGGGATACAGGGACACCTTCCCTGCCACAGAGCCGGACTCTGAACACACCCAGAGGTGGGTTATTTCCACAGAGCACTCCTGGAGCATGGCATCCACTCTGCGCTCCTCAGCACAGAGGGACACAGACCTGCTGGAGAGACTCCAGAGGAGAGGGCTCCAGGGAGACCTCACAGATCCTTCCAGTGTCTAAAAGGGACTCCAGGAGAGCTGGAGAGGGACTTGGGACAAGGGCCTGGAGGGACAGGACAAGAGGGAATGGCTTCACAGTGACAGAAGGCAGGGATTGAACAGGGAGAGAGACTGAGAAATCTGCTGGAGTCTGCACAGGGCTGTTCCCTTCCTCACCTGGTAAGACTTCTGGGAACCTAAGGATGAGGCATAGTCAGGGGCTAAACATAACAAAATAACCCACAAGCAATTGCTCCCAGAGCCAGCCATAAACAGGAGAGCAACACCACCTCGTGCCCTTGTCTCATCCCACCAGAGGGAGGACACTGCAGTTCATGCTGGACCTGGAGCTACTGCATCCAGTTACTGTCCAGATGAGAGAGAAGATGGAAATGTGAAGGTCCACACTGTTTGGTCTCCTGAAATAAATGAACAATTCATCTGCTCTGTCTCCTGCAGGACCTCTTTGGAGGACTGTCCTCCTTACAGGGCTCCTGGCACCCCTAAAGAGTGAAAAATGAGTGTCTTTGCCATGGATAAATAATCAATAACTACTGCTACACTCCGGCAGGATACCAGACAGGCACCTGCCCATCCACACCCGAGAAGGAAGAAGAGAAGCAGCAATAAACTAATAACAGGACATCCAAGGAAAAACAACACAACCGTACAGGGGGTTTCATAAGCCTTCCAGAAAAACCTGGAGAGTGGGTGGCTGCTCCACACAGCAGGGAGTGAGGGAGAAGTATAAGGGAAGGAGGGATTAAGCGAAGTGACTGAAAATCAAGTGGTCAGAACTGAACCACAAGTGCATCTGGGCTCAGCTCTGGACAAGAACAAAGCAGAGATGGAGCATGGTGGCCAGAAAAACCCCATCATTTCTGCCAAGGACACCCAGAAGTTCCCCTGCTAAAGAGAAGTTCAGTCCTGCAGAGAGTCCTACATCCTGAAGAGATATCCAGCTATTAGCAAGTGGCATTCAATGAGCAAAATAAAAACAAGGTTGCAAAACAGCAAAAGAAAACCCCACAGTGTGGAAAATCAGAGAATACCAGGTCTCCCTGCTTCAGCTGTGAGCAGCTGAGGAAGGTCAGGAGATGTGTCCCAGGCAGCTGAGCCCATCTAGTTCCTAGATTGAGCTCAAGAGAAATTGCTCAGTCTGACACTGACCCTTCACAGCTCCCAAAAAAGGGGTTGCAGACCTTAAAACAGCTGGAAAAGCCTCACCCAATGAAGGTTAGAGCATGCTGGTGGAGATCTCAAAAAGACATATCTGCACCCACTCCAACAACACACGAGAGACCTCAAGTTTTGGCACTGACAGTTTCTCCCAATAGCCTGTTCCAGTTTTAAACATTTTACGTTAATATATTTCCTTTGAATGTTTTTAATTCTGAAAATTATTGAGTGCTGCCCTAAACCTGGTACCAAAATTGCAAGAGATGGTAAATCAAATGTCTTCCAGTTCTCAAGATCTGTGGTTACATTTCAAAACCATATAAACCACAAGGCTTATATTTTTGAGTTAGAAAAGTGCCTTTGAGGAAAGCCATAAACTACTTTCTGTTCATTCTCTCCATTTCCTTTGTGCATCCATCACTCAAACCCTGCTGTGATTACAACAAAAGCGATGCCTGGGGGCTGGTGAGGTAAGCACTGGATTTGCTGGTGAGGTTTGCAGTGATGTCCTTGCAAAATTCTGCTGCTTTATTCACCAGTGCAGCTGAAATGCCCTGGGAAGAGAACCCCACGTTCTGACTGAGCCTCCTTGTGTCTCTTGCCTGAGGAAAGGGTAACATCCAACCTCAGAGGAGGAATTTCCCAAGGAAAAACCTCCTGACACCTTCTCTTTGTGCCCAAAGCCATTAAATGCCTTGTGGCCCAAAGCCTGGAAGAATTAAAGTCACCAGAAGAAAAGATATTGAATGAAAAAAAAGCAACCCCAAAGAAGGTAGAAAAAGTGAGTGAAATGCAGGGTCACAGCCTGCAAATTGTCACAGATGAAAGTCATGGACAGGAAAAGTCAAGAACAAAATGTTAATTATGAATCACAAATTTATGGAATCACAGAACCTCCTGAGCTGGAAGGAACCCATGGGGATCACCCAGCCCAGCCCTGTCCCTGCACAGACACCCCACCAAGCCCACCCTGGGCATCCCTGGCAGCGCTGGCCAAAGGCTCCTGGAGCTCTGGCAGCCTCGGGGCCGTGCCCATTCCCTGGGGAGCCTGGGCAGTGCCCAGCACCCTCTGGGGGAAGAACCTTTCCCTGCTCTCCAGCCTGAGCCTGCCCTGGCCCAGCTCCAGCTGTTCCCTGGCTCCTGTCCCTGTCCCAGAGAGCAGAGGTCAGCACTGTCCCTCTGCTGCCCTACAATGGTTATATCTTCTTTGGCAGCCAGCTTGTTCCTCTGCCCTGCAAGTTAACAGAATTTGAATAAATGTTTAACGGAATATCCAACAAATCCAACCCACCCAGTCAACAATCAGTGAATTTTTACTATTACTTATTGTTTTGTGTGCCTTCTGCCCCAATAAATGCCTGAAATCTGTTCTCAGTGAAAACTCCTGCCTATCTCAACATGTCTTTGAGATGTATTTCTGAAAGGAAAACTAAAATTCAAGGTATTTCCACATCCCCCTTAGGGCAGGTGGCCCATTTGGACTTTAAAACTGCAATACCCAATGAAGACAATGCACAAGCTGGGGGTTTGGGTGAGCAGAGCCTTTCATCCTGCTCTTGTTCCAGCAGCATGAGTGGCACACTCACTCTGGGTCATTTAAATTGCAGGTGAGGACAAACAAATTGTGTGTTATGTGTGAATTAATCAAAGTCTCTTATCCAAATCTAGTTTGTCTTAATTTTGTGCAGAAGTGGCTTCAGCTCACACCAAGTTTGCACTGGTTTTGAAGAAGAACAAGCACAGTGAGAATATCTCTTAGATGGAGCAAAAATGGATACATTTTCTAGTGCCAAAATTTGAACCTCCGGGGACAAGCTGATCTAATTAAAAACGTACAAAATTCCTCTGTAGAAACCCACAGATTGTGACACCTTCCAGGTTTTCATGCTGTGCCTCCCTTTAATGAGCACATGTAACATAAATAAACCTTTCAGTTTATTATTATGAGGAATCAGCACTTGGTGATTGATCCCAATCTCCACTGACTGCAGTGATGAGTCCCCCTCTAAAGACTGAAAGCAGCCAGAGGTGTTCCCTGCACTGCTCAGGTAGCAGTGCCTGCATGGACAGGGAAAGCTGCCAGGACAGGCTGCTCCATTTCCACCACTGAATCCAACAGAGCCAAATTTACAAGAGGATCAGATGTCATGAAACGATTTCATTTCAGAAACAATACATTGCTCTGCTTTAGCACCATTCCCAGAGCTCCAAGACTCTCTCCCCAGCCCAGTAACCCATTCCTTCAATGTGCCTGCCACAAAAGGCAAATATGCTTGAGAATGTCTAACTGTGCATTTAGCTGAACTCACACAGCAAGGAAACAAAGCAAGAAGATGGAGAGCATCCTTCTTTATTTGGCCTGTCTGGTTCACTCCAGCCTCGGCTCAGTGTCCCGTTTCAGCTGCTGTTTTGCTGTTTTGAACTCAGCTGCACCAAGCCCTTCACGTCTTGGGAGGGAAGGAACCGCACCAGCCACCACAGTCCTGGACTCCTCACACCACACACCTCCCCTGTCATTTTAACATTAAAGACAGAGCCTTTGGGGAGGTCTGGGAGTCCAGGTTCACCAAGGGAAAGAAAGGCATTTCTTACTTGTTCCTCCAGCTCTTCATCCACACATTTGGATTCCCCTTCTGCACTAATGCAATCACTGGGAGGATCTACATCAGACAGAAGGGGAAAATATCCCAAAACGCTCTGAGTTTCTCACATGTAATCACCTGACTGTGAACATCAGCTCATTCTCAGTCACCAGAAACCTCATGTAAGATGAATGGTTACACACTTCTTCATTCATCAACCAGCTGTGACTGCTCTGTTCCTCCAGCCCTGTGATGACAGCCACCTCCTGCTTGCCAGGAGAGGCACAAAGGCCCCTGCGGCCTCTCTACAGCAGATTAAGATTCCCACAGCTGGGATGGGTACTGAAATAAAGGGGTCACATTACCTAACACACTGCCACAAGCTGGCCCAGGCATCCCTGGGAACTGCAGAACCAGTTTATGTTTCGTTCATAGGCCAGATGGAAAAGTCACCCTGGAGTGATTACCTATAGTAGTTTCACGTTTGCCAATTTTGTCCAATCTGAGTCACGGCACCAATTGGTGATGGTTTTAGTGTTTACTCTCTTGTTGTGAGATATGGTTAGGAGAAAAGAAGCAAAACAGGCTTAAACTTAAAACTTACAAAGATAGTTTATTCACACACACACTAAAAGAATGAGGAAAAAAAGGTTTCAAAACACTTCTCCTCCCCCCAAACTGTTCACTTTCTTACCAACAACATAGACATAACCTGTGATTTTCAGTCAGTTTCACCATTTAAACATTATCTTTCATCACTTTGGGAGAGGAGTCTCTCTAGAGTCCCATGGAGACATTCGCCACAAGAAAAAAACAGTCTGGTGGCTACCAATGTCACAAATCTGCAACCGCCCGGAAATTCTACAGACTTTGCAATCTCACCAATTAGCAGCCTTTCCCCTGGCTGCCTATAGGCCTCTCAGCTGATTTGGGGTACTATTTAAGAATGCTTCCTCTAGTATATAACAAAGATTCTCTTCTTCTATCTCTGAAATTGTCTCTATCTCTAAGGCTGAGACACTGACCTCCTTTTCTCCCCAGGAGCGAGGGGTTTCACATCACTTTCTCTCTAAAATTCTCTCCACTCGATAAGCTGAGACGTCCTTTTACCCTAGGAGCAAAGGGCCTCAATCAAAATTCTCAATTAAATCTCAATTATATCAGTCCACAACCTTTGACTAGAACCAGCATTCCCCCAAGCAGCATTAATATGTTACAAAAAATAGTCCCATTTCTCCATGGTTTTCACCAGAGAAGTCCAGCTAAAATATGTCCACTTCCTCAATCCCTTCTTCCAATAGTCTCGATCAGTTCTTTCGCTGACTTTATCTCATGCTCTGTCTCTCTATGTTAAATCACTCTGTTAATTCTTTCTTTCGGAGAAGGATCGATGGTGTGAGGAAAGAGTTAATAATCTCTCCCAGGGCCTGCAGGTCTTGTGATCTCTGGCAGTGGCCGCTCGGTGGTCAAAGCCACGCTGGCTCGGGGGGCGAAGCTTGGCCGAAAGATCAGAGATCAGAGCACCTGGGCAGTCCAGAATCCACCAGGCCGGGTCATAAATGCCTCCTTGCCCACACCTTGGTCTCAGTCGGGGTGGGGTCTGGTCCAGCCAGGCCTGCAGATGGCATCGGGGCCCAGCGAACATTTCCCTTTCCCCCGCCAGCAGCTGATGGGGGCCCAGGGCAAGGCCCCTCCGGGGACAGCCGCAGCCTTGGAGCCCGGCCAGGGCAGCCAGGGCCTGGCCCGGCCCCCCGGCTGTCTACAGAGCCAATGCTACCTGCTGCTCCAGCCAGAAGGAAAAAGGGCCGGCCTGGACACAGTGTCAGCTTGATATGTGTATTCCCAAAGTCGCATCCAGCTTTCTCAGCGGTCAAACAAGATGTCAGTATCTAAATCTCACTTCTGATAGGTCATTGTCGTTTCCACAGGAAATAACAGGTCCTTGCAGGGTGTCGGGGGTTAGATTTGTTTCTTTTTTTTTTTTTAACTTATAGAATTTTTCCCATAAGTTGTTAGGACACTAACTACTGGGTACGTATGGGTGCTTGGCCAGAACAAAGAGGTGGCCAAAGGTGGGGAGGGGACTCTTGCTCAGGCACTCGATCTGAGCCTGCAGAGCGGAGCAGTGTTGCTGAAGTTTTGGGAAAAGGAACTCCTGCTACAGAGTCCAGCCTGGTCCTACTTCTTTTGGTGTGGGGTGAGCCCCTGCTGTTGTGAGCAGTCACTGAGCTGGGACCTTGTTACCTCCTGCCTCACTGCAGGAGGGCCTGTCACCTGTGCTGGGAGCAGGGCTGCTGTTGTCCTGCCCCCCTGCTGTTCCTTCAGCACTGCTCGGAGTTTCTCGTTACTCTCTAGCCTGCGCCACCCTGCCTGCCGAGACCTCCCGGTCTTCAGCTCTGGAGTTTCTGATTCCATCCCCTCCGGTCTGGGACAAAGCCGCCATGCCCGTGTTCTCCCCGAGCCGCCCCACAGCGCCCCCTGCCGGCGCGGGGGGATTATCGCACCCGCCCTGCCCCCCGGGAGCCCCCAGCGCCCCTGGCGGCCGTGACAGGAACTGCACCAGGGGGGAAAGTGCCTGCGGCCGGGGAAGCTGTTCCTGGTTCCTGCTTCGTTTGTTATTAATGCTGCAGTTGTTGTTTGTTTGCCTTGTTATACATACTAGTAAAGAACTGTTATTCCTAACCCCCATACCTCTGCCTGAGAGCCCCTTTAATTTTTCTAAATTATAATAGTTTGGAGGCAGGGGGTTTGAATTCTCCATCCCAAGGGAGGCCGTGCCCTCCCCAGCAGATGCCTGTCTTTCAAACCAAGACACAGGGCTACAGGGAACTGTTTCTCCCTTAACTAAAAACCAAACTGTGTTAACCCCTGATATTACCCCAGCCTGATTCTCTGCCCGTATCAAGAGCAGGGGCAAAGCTTAATTCTAATCCAACTGAGATGGTTGTTTCACTCAGCATGATATATTTTGCTTCACTTTAGGGAGGAGCTCAGTATCTAGAGGCTTATCTTTTTTGGTTCTTTATCATCTTCCAGATAGACCTGGTTTAACAAAAACTTCTAACACGGTGATGCACCTTGCAAGGTACAGGCCAGCAATTCTCCACGAGTCTCTGGTTTGGATCTACTCTATTAATGTGCCAACATGCAATCATGTATCACAGAATTGGCCCTACTGAATGTGTGTTCTCTAATATCTTTGCATAAGCTTACACCAAGCACACAATCACAGAATGGCTGGGGCTGCATCTGGCTCTGCAGGCAATACTGATCTCATGTTTCTCATTTGGTTCTTCTAGACAAAAGCCAGAATTCCTCAGGTGCCATTAGCTGAGCCCACACTTTCCTGAGATCATTCTGTGAAGCCATACCCTGGTCTGTGCTGCTGACTACATCATTATTGAAAAGCCAGAATTAGGAGCTCAAACAGAAACATGGTGGAGAATGAGGCACACAGGCAGAACATGGAGAAACTGCCTTGCTGGAGAGGGAAAAGGGAAATGAACAGTGTACTGAAAGCAAGAGAAGTTTTTCTAGAAAAGACAGCCTTTCTCAATGGCAACAAAAATCATTCTCTAACTGAGGGTGAGATCCTTTCCATTCTGAGAAATTTGAGTTATGAAAACATAATAGGAACCCTCCGAATTTGGCTGATATATGCTTGATTTCTAAGTGAGTCAGAAGTTCACATTCTTCTACTGCAGCCTCCCAACTGAAAACAATCCCCACACTTCAAGCACAAGAATAATAAAGCACACATATGCTTCTTATAAAACAATCCTTACAAATAACCATGCCATTTGTTTTCACAATGGCTAAAATTCATCATTTCCCCCCAAAAAAGCAAAGATCAAACAAAATACACTCTCATTAAAAGAAGGCTCGCTTGGCTGAGCACAACAGGCAGTCACATTGTCCGCTTATTTTCTTAGTGCTTTTTGTCAATGGAGAGACTGGAGAGCTGCTCTCGAGGCTCTCTGGGGCAGGGCAGGCTCAGCACAGCCCCACCCCAGTGCTCCAAACAGGGGCTTTCCTGTCCCTCTCCCCATATCAGCCCTGAGAACACACACATTCCTCTCTGTCCCAGCGTGTACAGACACCAGAGTAACAGCAACAACAACAACAACACGGAATCCCAGACTGGTTTGGGTTGGAAGGGACCTTAAAGCCCATCCAGTCCCACCCCTGCCATGGCAGGGACACCTCCCACTGTCCCAGGCTGCTCCAAGCCCCAATGCCCAGCCTGGCCTTGGGCACTGCCAGGGATCCAGGGGCAGCCACAGCTGCTCTGAGCACCCTGTGCCAGGGCCTGCCCACCCTCCCAGGGAACAATTCCTTCCCAATATCCCATCCATCCCTGCCCTCTGGCACTGGGAAGCCATTCCCTGTGTCCTGTCCCTCCATCCCTTGTCCCCAGTCCCTCTCCAGCTCTCCTGGAGCCCCTTTAGGCCCTGCCAGGGGCTCTGAGCTCTCCCTGGAGCCTTCTCCTCTCCAGGTGAGCACCCCCAGCTCTCCCAGCCTGGCCCCAGGGCAGAGGGGCTCCAGCCCTTGGAGCAGCTCCATGGCCTCCTCTGGACTGGCTCCAGCAGCTCCAGGCCCTTCCTGTGCTGGGCCACAGGGCTGGGGTGGCTTTGCAGGTGGGGTCTCACCTAAGCAGGGCAGAAGGGCAGAATGCCCTCCCTCACAACACCTGGGCACCACACCCAGCAAGGGAGCAGAGGGTACCCTTCAGAGCTGTGCCAACTCAACAAATAAAAATGAAACCTCACCAAGGAGTCACCCAGCTCTGGGACAGCCTCGCAGTGCCTGAGATGACCCAGCCTGGGCAGCAGAAACTTCCCTTGCCCAGGAGTGAAGGAGCCTGTCCCACACTGTCACCCTGAACAAGGTGTGACATCACCTCAAACAAACAGATGTCTTTTGGGGACACTTTCAGTGCACTCTGCGTGGACAAGGAGAAGTGCAGCAATTTGTACAGAAATAGCATTTCTAAAAATAACACCAAGAGGTTGCTTTCTAGGATTTCAGTTAATGAAATCCAACTTCATAAAAGCCTAAAAATGTAACAATCATAAACTTTTTGCAGATAATTGTCAACACTCTCACATGGTTTCCTCCTCTGTTGGATTGGCTCTAACCTCAGTGTCAAGGGCTCTGCAGTAGTAGGATGACAATCTCTGGCATGGGACAGTGGGGACACACACGAGAGGGGAGGACAACACTGCAGTCCCTCATTCCCTTCCCATTTTACACCTCTCCCTCCACCCTCATGGCCAGGCATAGCCAGAGGGGCAGCTCAAGGCCCTGAGCTTGGTGGATCCCTATCCTGACTAAACCAGGGTTTGTACTCTTGTGTTCAAAACTATTTAGACAAAACACACAGTTTCATCATACAGTTTTTCTTTTCCTTCAAAAATTCAGCCAGGCTATGCTTACTTCCTTTAGGTACCAGCTCCATGTATTTTTTTCAGTGATGAAGAGAATCAGGTTTTTTTCCCATAAACCAACTCAGTGTTGAGGGAAGGGTGAGGAGCGAGTCAGAAGTCCTGTCCCACGTTCCCAGAAGGAGGACAACAATCAGTGCCGTGGAATGAGCCTTTTTTCATATCCCACTGTCCTGCCAACCTCCTCTGGCCGGGAACAGGAGGATCTGCCACAGCCAGGGTGCCAGGTAATGTCCTTAAACTGAGTTAATGGCACTTTCATAGAAATGGGAAATTCACTTTAAAAACATTCACTCTAAAACAGCACTCCAGAAAATGAACCATTTCTTCTTTCAAACTTACCAGTCCTGCAAAGGGGAAGAAAACTGATATTGTCCAGGATAAAAGGGGAAACTTCTTAATTATGTAAGAGACTGAGACTGCCAGGAACAGCAGCAGCCCCAGAGGACTCAGTCGCAGGATGGGAAAGAATCATCAGATCCAGAGTACTATCATAGAGCTAAAATGATGTCTATTTTTTTTGCCTCCAGACATCTCTGGAAATCCCCAAGTTCTAAACCTAACAACCTTTAACTGTGCATCCTAAGTAGTTTTATATGAAAAAAATCCACCTGGTAATTCTAAAAAGCTGTAGTACATATTTTGAAGCCATCCAACTTTCTTTTGAGAACAGTAAGAATAGTTTGATTCTTGTATTGAAGACATTCCCAGCTTTTCTTCTGCCACTTGAGCACGTTTCAGCAGCACAACAGATGCTGAACGGGGGCAGGGCTGCTCCCATCCCAGGGTCAGCGTGTACCATGGTCATGTGGCTGAGCCAGCCAGGCTCTGGACAGAGCCAGAGGTGCTGGGCAGTGGAGGAGTCACCAGCCTTGCAAGTGTTCAAAAAAGGTGAAGATGTGGCACGTGGGGACATGCTGACGCTTACTCAGGTAAACAAAGTGCAGGAGACCCATCTGTCCAGGCTGAATCAAACTCTACAGAGGCAGAGGGAAACTGCTGCTTTGCTCATGTTGAATAAAACAATGGTTAAACCCCTAAGTGAAAAGAATTTCTCCTTCCTCTGGCTAATTACGTCTCAGAGCGGTAGATTAAAACTCCATCTCTGGTAGAATCCCAGACTAGTTTGTTGGAAGGGCCCTTAAAGATCAACTCATTCCAACTCCCCTGCCATAGGCAGGGACACCTTCCACTAGACCAGCACTGATGCTCAGCATTATCAGAACCTTCAAACAATGTGTTCTTCATCCATATTTCTGCTGCAGCTTTTGAAAATCCCACCCTGAGGGGCCAGGAACAATTCCAATCACCCCCAAATACTTAATCTGCTCCCTCCACACACAGAGCTCTCCAGGTCACCCTTAAGTGACTGCAGAACAGTCAGGTCCTTTTCCTCAAGCCGGCTGGCTGCAGCCACTCGTCTCCAGGACACGCTGCAGATGTTTCTCAGATTCAGGCAGAACCTTGCCCAGTTCCTCACACCACACTCCTACTGACCACGGAGCTGCCTCTGAGCCCTTCCAATGCTCCTAGCACCAAATCCACGGCCAAATAAAAGATCTCACTGTTACTTAAGACAAAAGTAGTGATGGCTGTTCCCTTCCAAAATGTATAGGTGCACCTCCTAGATAAAATAAAGAAAAAACCCCTGTTCATGAGAGGTCCTGCATGTTAAAGTCATAGCTCTGGGGAGGCTAAGTGGAAAAGCCAAGATACCTGTCAGCTCAGCACCAATGTGTTTGAAGGGATTTGGTGGTTTCCATGGCGATGGGGAGGGTAAGGGGCTGCCCAGTTCCAGCTCTGACTGACGCACATCTCAAACAATCGCTCTCTTCCTGTTCGTATGGCACAAGAAAAACAGGATGCTCAGAGGTGTTTATCTGAGAGAGCGAGATAAGCAAGCGCACTGTGAGTTCTCCAAGTACAGGAGTTCAGCAATGAGATGTTATAGACTTTCTGTGGAAAAAAAATCCCACTGCTGCTATGCTGAACGTGATTAAATTATGCATGGGAAGGTCCTTTCCCTTGGAAGCCGCAGGAAACCGTGCAGAGCTGGTATATGAGCCCTGAATACCAATGGCAGGTCTGTTTAGTGTGTGGTACCGAGTCAGAGCGCTGAATGAAGCAGAGAACCAGCTCAGTGTGTGATATCTGCCAACTCGAGGCCTGCCCGGGGCCCACTGAGGGGTTGGGCTACACGGAGTGGGGGCTGCCACAACCCTGGGGCTGCACAGAGAGCTCAGGCTGCTCTAAAGGGCTCTGTGCCCATGAGGACCAGTTCACGGGCACTTCTAAGGCCTCCCACCCAACCTGAGGCACTTTGCAGCATTTTAAATGTTCCTCAGTGCCTGAGACGGAATCTGACCACTTCTTACTCCAACTCCATCAGTGACAGAACCTGCAAATCACATGTCAATAATTACCTGCTCTCTAACCACCACGAGCTGGTACAGCCCAGCAGCACTCTGGGGTTTAGAGCTGAAAATCTCATGTCCAAAAAGGACAGCAGCATTGTCCAGGGGTGGTTCTGGAGCAGGGGAAGGCACCTTCACAGCCCTATCACATGTGGGCACAGGCAGTATCCCCATCCAGAGGCTGGGCAAAGCCATGGCACGAAACCAGGGCCGGGCTGGACATACTGGGTCTGACCTGGGGTCACAGTGGCTTTAATGCATCTCTCCTGCTGATGTGCAGAATCACAGAATCTCTTGAGCTGGAAGTGACTCACAAGGACCATGCAGTCCAACACCGGAATTTCAGCTGTACCAGTCCCATCCATGTGGCTACCTAAACTATTCCATCATAGCCAGGAACTGTTACAGTTCAGTTCTCTAACAACAGGCCTGGTTCCCAGAACCCTGTAAGAAACAACAGCTGAGCTTTGCCACCTGTGTCATCCACACTGAAGGACACAGGGTAGGACAGAGCTGTATGAGAAAGTGGATTTCTACTTTATGCAAATTTTGTTTTTCCAGTCATTGCACATATTTAAGACAGTATCAAAGGAACAAAATGGGAACTCAATCATTGTCTCTGGCTTGGCTGGCTTACAGATAACTCCCAGCCTTTAATTCTAGGAAGTGAGTGACCACAGAGCCTCCTGACAGCCAAAGGCCCCCCTTTTTCCATTTGACTTGCTGTTTGTCTTGGAAGTAGCCAGGTTAAGGCTGTCCCATTCAGCCTTTAGCGGAATGTGGGGCAGATGGAAAGAGGGGAAGACAGACAGAGAGACACTGCAAAGACAGACAAAGCCTGGTGGCGGGATGAAAGAGCATAGAACGAAAGCAGGGCCCAGCCAAGCCAAACAAAGTTTTCCTTGAGTGATTACATCTGCCGGAGAGTCCCCAGCTTGCACTCTCCTTGCTGAGAAATTCTTTTAATTGTGTCTAGGACATTTTAAAAATCCCAAGAAAAGCTCCTCTGTAATCATTGGAGCTCTGAACTGTGTGAACTTTTGTCACGCTGAATTGCCAATAGCTCTCTGCAAACCTCTGCCACCGAAGCAGGGCTTTGCTGAGCGAGAGCCCTGGGGAGGGAAAACTGGTAATAAATCTCCATTTCTTTTTTCCCAAGGAAAACCAAACAATTTAGACAAATTCTTTTCCCTCCCAAAGTCTGTATAGCTCAGTGCAAAGTGCATCCAGCAGAAAATGAAAAGAGATCTGTTCTCAGATTAGCCAAAATTAAGTAAAGTTAAAGGAGTGATGTGTAGAGCCAAAGCCCACAGCTCTGTGAAATGGGCACCTCCCAGGGGGCCAGCAGGGACAGTGGCTCTTCCACAGCCACCAGAGCCACTCAGGGCTGGGTCAGGGAGGAGGAGAACGTATGGACAGCACCTGCACCACACAGCACCACAGGCACCACACAGCACCACAAGGTGTCATGGGCAAGTCCTTGCAGGTATGAAAATCAACACTTGTGAGCCAGGAAAACAGAGAAATATTAAGTAATCCTCAGGGGCCATGATCTTGCCTTGACCAGACACACTTCAGGTGTCACCTAAATACCACTGCCCGGGCTTCACGTCACAGGACCAAATCCCTTGGCTGTGGCAAACCTCCCTCATCTTCAGGCTGTTTTCACAGCAATTATTTCCCTCCACTCCTCACTGAGATAACCAGAAATGCCAGAGAGTTGACAGACTCCAAGCACCTAATTTCTCTCCTTCAGAGCCCACACATCTGCCTGCACGCTCAGGTAACTGGGTATTTTTGTTGGCCACATGTGAGGGTCAGTCACTTGAGCCACTACAAAGGCAAGACTCAATGTCAAAGACCAAATCAAAAATAACAAGGTGGGTGAGCTGCCTCCGTGGCCACAGTCACACAGCCCACTGTGCCACAGGGTGGGCTACCCTGGTAAGGAAGGAACACCAACACATCTGTGCCCCTAAAACAGCCACCCAAAGGTGGGCTTGGTGTGTGCATATTTCCTCAAGCACTTTGAATTAATACCTGGCTGTATTTCACCACCTGGCTGTATTTCACCACATGGCTGGTGCCAAGACATTCTGCTGAGGACATGAGCTGTCCAAAAGCAAAGTGACTTGTTCTCATTAGAATCATGGAATATCCTGAGCTGAAGGGACCCACAGGGATCACCCAGCCCAGCCCTGTCCCTGCACAGACACCCCATCAACCCCACCCTGGGCATCCCTGGCAGCGCTGGC
The DNA here is from genome assembly GCA_013400495.1 of Nicator chloris. NCBI lineage: Eukaryota > Metazoa > Chordata > Aves > Passeriformes > Pycnonotidae > Nicator > Nicator chloris. Next base: position 407,175 of record WAAE01010098.1, read on the forward strand.
CAAAGGCTCCTGGAGCTCTGGCAGCCTCGGGGCCGTGCCCATTCCCTGGGGAGCCTGGGCAGTGCCAGCACCCTCTGGGGGAAGAACCTTTCCCTGCTCTCCAGCCTGAGCCTGCCCTGGCCCAGCTCCAGCTGTTCCCTGGCTCCTGTCCCTGTCCCAGGGTGCAGAGATGGGAGCTGCCTCTCTGCTTCATCTCCATAGAAGATGAACTTGGCCAAAACACAGATCTGGCTCTTGCTAGGCCAGGGAATTGCAGCAGCTCAGTGAAGGCTCCAAGGAATCGGCACAGGAGCAAAGAGGTGACTCAAATGCCAGGACTGGGTGCAAGGGCATGAGACAGAAGGGCAGAAGCAAGCTTTCTCTTGCAGCTGTGATTCAGCTGTTTGATTAGTGAGCTCTTCCACTTGCTCCATTCTGCCAGGACACACATCTTTCCTTATCACATGGAATTCACAGTACTGACTGCACATCAGGTAGTGACACCTATCCTTCAGTGACCTGACAGGTGCTGGGGTTTTATGTGCTCTGCCATGCAAAACACAAGACTCCAGCTGAAGGCAAACACTCATCACCCCCAGGACAGGATTTCTCAGCTTGCTGCTCATGGGAGGCCGCAAGCTGATCAGCACCCCAAGGCCCTGCAGCAGAGTCACCAGCACTGCCAAAGGGTGTCAATGCACAGGTAGCTGTCAGCATCATCCAGATTTGGTTTTTAAACAGTATGTCTTACAGAAACTTTAAAACAGTATCTGTAATTTTAGAACAGAATTTATCTTTATGATATGCAGAACCTATCCTTTGCAGGCAGAACCATCCACTCTGCTCCTCCACCCTACATTTCAGACAGCACAGTACAGCCATGATCATGCCATGTGGAAACACCAGCTCAGTGTTTGTTGAACTACACCTCAACAAGGCTGAAGGAAACCTCAATGGAGGGAAATACCAGATGTGACTGAGGGAAGGAGGACAGTCAGACCAGGTGGCAGCTCAGAAACATAGAGTCTGATCAGGACCCATGAGCAAAGGGACCAGTGTCTCTCTAGCCCCCAGGTACAGGGAAAAAACAGTCTGAGGGCCAAGGAGCACCACTTGAGAACATTCACTGCAATAATCACAGTCCTCAAAACTATGGAGGGTTCCCTGAAAACCTCTGGTTTGCTGGGGAGGATGTTGGGATTTTGTTTTATGCTTATTTGCCTCTCATTTTTGTCCTGGTAGATAACGTTCATTTCCAGTAACTGTTGACCAAAGTGGAAAAGGAGGATTTAACAATAAAGTGCAAGAGTCCATCACAAGTAAGGCAACCCATGTCCTCTGATGAAACAATAACACACCAACATAAAATAAATCAGTGCCTTTAAATTTAACAATGTAAATTACCCTCCCACCTGCTGTGACTCTCCATAAGGAGAAAAAGCTGGCGGCATATTTACCAAGCTGTCTATCCCAGCCCCATTCTGCACTGGCCTCCTGCCCTGGGGTTAGACTGTAGGACTCTGTCATCTCTTGCACTCGTATGACCTAAGAAAGGGAATGTGGCCTTTTTCCCACAAGCCCAGAGTGAGAACATCATAAAAGCTGAACTTTAGCCCCCTTTTTGGGCAGGCAGCACAATAGCAAGGAGGATGCTGTTACTCCCCAGAGGTTCTGCTGCTGAAAAACATCACCAAGCTCAAGTAAAAGGTCAGTAGTTAGGATTGCATCTCTTGTTTTCTTCAGTTTTCCTCCTCCGTCAAAGGCAGTTCAACATTCTTTGCACAGCCCCCCCTCCCTCCTTCTGAGAAATGGAGGAAGGAAGTGCTTGCAAAATAGTTTAATTTAAAAGAAGGCACAATCACACAGAGCAAACCCTGCTGCAGCCTCTGAGCAGGACGTGTCCACTGCTCCCAGTTCCCACTGCAGCACAAGCCAGTCCCTGCCACGTTTCCCTCCCTCCCTCCCCACACCTGGGCAGGGTTGTGCTCCCAACACCTGGGCTGGGGAGCTGTGGGTACGTGCTGCAGACAGCCCCTGCTCCCCCAGAGCACACAGCACATCTGCCCAGGGAGCCAGGGCTGTGCAGCAGGACAAGAAGGATGCAGGGAGCCCTGCAGCCTCCCAGGGCACTGCACGGTACCAGGCACTGAGGGGCAGAACCATGGTCCTGGGCTGCAGGACAGTGTCACCTCCTATCTCTCTCATAACTAGTGCTTGTTTAATTCCACAGGATGTTCTTCCACCAAGGCTTGTTACCTGAACCTTTCTAGGCTTTGGGAAGGTATTTGAGACAGTTGGATTTAACTTGACCCTTTTCTTCACTAGATTTATGTGAAAGAACCAGAGTGGGTGGAAGCAGCTGTTATATTCCATGCCTTTTTGCAAAGAGGAATGTAGAGACCAGCAGGCAATTCCTGGAAAATTCCTTCATTATCCATCAGTTTCTGCTGTATGACCACATATCCAATCTAAACATCATTCTTCCCAAGCACACAGTGTTTTTATATCCCTGGGCAAACAGCACTTACTATCACAAGTCTATTTCTTTGTCTTTTCCAAGACTCTGGCAGTCCCAAGGACTTCCCCTGAGCCATGAACTACAACAACTATGTGTCAGGACAGGCTGGCAGTCCCTGCCTGCTCTCCCTTCTTTGAGAATTCCCAGTCCTCCCAGCCCAGTGTCCTGACACAAACCCCTTGGTGCCCACAGCCTCTCCCAGCGCCTGCAGCGGATCCAGTCCTGTTCCAGTGTCCCACGTTTCCCTCACTGCTCAGGGGCTCATCTCCAGCTGGTATTCTTGGACTTCATGGGACATTGCCAACAAATCACAGCCCTGTCTCTTCTTTAATCCGTTGCTGTCACAGTGCATCATTAGATTAAGAAATAACAACGAGATCGGTGCATGAAGGACCTGAGCAGAATCACACCCATGACCACTCGAGTGGTGCCTCCTTCCAAACAGGATGCCCAGGACAAGCAAACACACAATCAATTATTTTCTAGAAGGAAATTTAAAAATGCTGCATGCTGTTAATGTGAGCATTTTCCCATATAGTCACACAGCTCCACAAAGGGGAAGATTAATGCTTTCCCAAACAGGGAAATGAGAGTACCAAATGCCACCAGGAGGCTGGGGCCTGGGGGGCTGCAGCAGGACCTAAAACCAGGCTGCTGACTTTGGCATTTTTATTTTAAAGTTGACAGATTCGACTTCCAGCACCTACACCCAGCACAGAGCATGGGGAAATCTGCTGTTGGCTAGCTCTAGCCTAGATGGGTAAATTCTTTGGGTTAATGTTTTCATAACCATGCAGCCAGGTCTGCTGTTTGTTATCCACCCCATCCCCAGTAACTTCTTACATTCTTTTCTTTTTCACTTGCTGTTGCTTATGTGCATTTCTGATAGATTTAAAAGTAAGTGTTAGCACTGCAGGAATACCTTCAGCTTTAAAATGAGGGTTCCATAATCCTACATTCTTTAAAGACCTTAAATAAAAACTTATTTCTGTCCTGCAGAGTATTAAGGAGTTTACTGCCCACCCCATGCATGCTGCAAGCCCAGACAAAGGACAATAAAAATGTGAGACAGACAAGAAGGAATGAAAGGGATACAGGGAAAAAGATCCCGCTTCAGTTCTGAGCTTCTTCTTGGAGAGAATCCTATTCAGCAAAGGTGATCCAGTCAAAGGTGAGGCCCCTACCTGACTTGGTTCCTCCTTCTTCAAGGAGGTGGCCACAGATGGCCACAGATGGCTTTACCTCAGCACTGCCCTGAGGAGCTGACAGAAAGCTCTGCCTCCACCCCAGCACTCACAGTGACCCACACATCACCCGGGGTGCTCTGCACCCCAGAGCATCTCCAGCACCTCCGTGGCCCCAGGCCCCATCACCTGCCAGCACAGCAGCTCCTCAGCAAACATCAGCCCTTTGTCTCCTTTCCTCCCTTCCTAATTTGTTGAGATGCTTCTTCGAAGGGGAACTTTAATTATGAAGATACTTAATGATAAAGGGAAGGGCAGCAAATGTGCAGTGCCTGCAGGCAGCCGCAGCCCCAGAGGAGGCTGCCTGGTGCTGGGCTGCAGGGCTGTGCTCCCAGGCTCTGCTCCCAGGCTCTGCTCCCGGTGTTTATCCTGGCTGGGTGTTTTCCCCTCACGCTCTGTGATTGTTTGGCCGGGCTGGTGATGGATGGTGGAGAGGGCTGTGTCTGAAATGCCTCCCCAGCCCTCAGGAAGCTCCGGGGGCCGCTGCCAGCACTTCCTTCCTGCGTACAAGGGGAGGACAGAATGGGAAAAACCTTTGCTGTCTCTCACCCTGAGAAAAGGTCTCCCCTTCCAGCTGGATTACAGTAACAATATTTTAATCCTTCACAAGATTATAATATCCTTCCTCTCTAAGTATAGCTCCAGGGGCAGCTCAGCGAATGAAATGAACCAACAATGTAAAACTCGATAGGTGGTGCTGGAAGCTGAACAAATGGAGGTCCAGACTGGAAGATCTCTATCTTCAGCCAGGATATAAATCATCAGTGATCACACCTGTCTAACCCAGCACTGGACTCCAAGAGCAACCAGAACTAAGCACTTCAACAGGACGTGTAAAATGTACCTAAGTGATACATTGAAAATGTGTCCCTCTGGATAGATTCATTCCTGTGCCTGTTTTAGAGAGTGGATCTAAACTCAAACCACAACATTTACTACACCTACAAAAAATAAGGCTGCAATGAGCAATCTATGAATATTCTGACCTGACATTTCTCACGAGCACCCAGGATGTGTTACACAGACTTGAATGTCTTTTTCCCCAAACCCAGCCTCTAGATCCTTCTGTGCATGACTCATGAATCTCCATGACATCCTGATGTGTCATCATCACCTGTTCACAGTAATAAAAGTAGGTGCTGAGTATCAGAGAATAGAAATTTCATGCTACCACAGGAATTTTTCTAAAATTTTCCATTTTTGAGCCCCAGATTCAAACCCATGGACAATGGCAAGGGCTTTAGTGTAGGCAGATGTTCAGAACCCCAAATTGCTCTGCCCCAGCCATGTGGCCTGGGACAGTCAGAGCAGGGCACATGGGTGGTGGCTCTGAGGACCTCTCTCCCTGCTGGCCCAACAAGGAGATCCCAGCAATCCCCTCATTTGTCTGGGCAAGTTTGCCCAAGTGAGTCTGTAAAAAGGAGGAAGAAATTCTCAGGACTCTTGACAACAAAAGCAAACTCCCCAAACCTGTGAGCAGACAGCTCTCCTAACAGCCTCTATTTCTGACAACAGCCTCAGACAAAAAGACCTCACCCATGAACAAAGGGTGGGGAGCAACGGGAACTGTAAAAAATAGCCCTCACGTCAGAGCTAAGAATGCCCCTTGACACTTCCAAAAAAGCCCAGGCTGAGCAGAGCCTGGGAGGCTGCAGGCAAAGCCCCTGGCACCCACCTCTCCCAGCACAAACTGCCAGCAGCGCTCGGAGAGGGAACTCCCACGGCTGAACATGGGCATGGAAGAAGAGAGCAAATTTATGGCAGGTCAGAGCCAGAAGTAACAAACTCCTGTCCATCCAATCTCTCCAGCAGGGACCCTGACCCTCGGACTTGACGGCACGTACCTGACAATGGTGTCTGCACATCTCCCCTTACTGCAAAGGGTAACCAATTACCAAAGCAATTAATGAGCAAACTAAGTTACAGCAAATAGCAGAATGACTTGTCTAACACAGTAATAAAAGCCCTGTGTTCTTCTGAACTGGTGAGAACTTATAAAAAAATTGCTAGAAAAATTTTCAGTCTGGACTAGAATTCTAAGAATGCTGACATCCAGATGTGGACAGGAAACCACAAAGATCCAGTAATCCTTATGGCGTGCAATTTAGCATTGATTCACACATTTTGCTTTATTTGTGACTCAGCATTCTCCTCCAATAGCAGTAAGAAAATAAATGGAAAGCAAATCATGCTGAATGAAAACTCACCCGTGGGCTGATCACTTGAGTAACTGTCCTGATTCATCCTCCCAAAGGTGGCACCAGATCAGGATGCTGAGGATGGAGGTCTAAACTCAGAGATGCAGCTCAAGCTCTTGTTCCTAGAAAGAAAATGTAGAGTTACTGTCAAACTGTAGGAACTTTATTCTATGTGAGAAAGAGAATTCTTTGTGTGTGGTCTGTTGTCCTTGAATTTAGCAGGAGAGTGGAGAACCTACATTCATGTGCAACTTGGTGTAGGAGCCATAGGACATGTGCCTGAAGATCAGAGAATGCAGTAGGAAACTGAATCAAGTCAGCCAAGATGCACTTGAAAGTGGCATCTGAGAGCCCATGGAAGGTAAAACACAATGTAGTTAAAAACACAGCTGGGTTCCTGGAACAGGCTGAGTTCCATGTTTGAAATACACAAACAGGTGTCCCTAATGCTCTTCACTTGAGTAGCCAAACAAAACTTCTGCACAGGGTGGAGTTGGACTCGATGATCCTGAGGTCCTTTCCAGCTCAGCAGATTCTATGATTCTGTGCAAACCCCAGACCCACCTAACCCCAATCCAGACAAACAGGCCATGTGAAAGTGTGTTTTTGCCACAGCCACACAGCTCCTCCTCTTTGTTTGCTTGCCCTTCCACTGATCATCACATCTTGACTGTGGTAGAGTTGGGAACAGAACCCATGTCTCCCAAATCCCAGCCCAGTGCCTTAACCACCACATCCTTCCTGCTGAATCACACTGCAGGATTGTTTATCAGGAAGGAAATTCCCCCTCGAGAGCACTCACTCTGAGTGTGCTGGTGGAACACAAATGCTTAGAAAAACACAAACAGAGAGGCAATAACAACAAGTGATGGAAGTCCCTGTACTGGCTGGAGGCACAGCAGCACCTTGGTTTTGTTGTGGAGCTGTGGTAGCGAGGCCCCACAGAGCAGGACAGGACATAGAACAAGCAGTGCATCCAGATGGCCTCCCAGGAACAGCCTCCTACTCTCCACAGATGATCTATGACTCTGGAAGTCTCTCCCCCACATTTAGCACAAGGTGTATGCCACTAAGGATCATTCAAAAGGTTGGGATTCTCAGCAGGCACTGGGACAGTCACCTTTGGGAGCAAAGCTGCCAAGGGCAAGCAGCTGTGAATGTGATCCAGAGGGTCAGAATGAACCTCAACATATTGTGCATATGTTATAACATAACCTCGCTTTCTTTAAGGCCTTTATCTCCAAAATAAAAAACAAACAAACAAACGGGTGTGTATGAGGGGAAGATACCAAAAATGGAACAAATATGTTTTAACCTAAACACACTTTACCCCATTGGTCTCCTAGAAAACAAAAAGGGCTGTAATTCATCCACGATCTGTTGAAAAACACAAACCCACTGAAATGGCAGATTCATGGTCCAGGACTCTGAAGAATTTGGCTCTGCTCAGCAGCTGGGCAAAGGGGAAGAATTTCCCCATTCACAAGCAGTGGCTTTCCAGGTTGTGTCCCATGGGACCCCACCACAGTAACCAACAAACACAGGCTTGAGCAGATGGCAGAGCCTGGACTGAATCTCAGGACACCCCATTTAAATGTCATTGTATGGGAATTCCAGCAGAACCTGAGGACTCCTGGGGGACAGGGAACCAAAGGCTCCCTCTCAGCAGCATCCTGGGGTCACATCCAGATCTACAGCAGCTCTAACAAGCCCCAAGATGGGGCTTCTACTACAGTAGAAGTTTTTTACCAGAAGACACTTTGAGGTACTTCAATTCCTTTGAACAGTAAAAAAAGTCACAATTTCTCCTCAGGGCTTCTTTTGACCTTGACATGATCTGAAATCCCTCAAGCCCCACTTTTTGACATCATATGAGAGTAATTCAGGAATTAACATGAAATGTAACTCCATTGTTCTCCATTCAAAAGGCTATTCTCTCATTCCTTGCCTGCTATTTTTGGAGTCAGCATCCAGTTTGTAGCTTTTTCCATTAGGTCTAAATCAAGCGTGTCCAGAGGGAGAAGATAACTGCACATGCTTAGTCCTGCAGGATGCTGTGATCAGTGTACAGAGGTGGGTGATGGCTCACAAGAAGGCAACTGCTGGTACGGGTGTCTCCTGCTTGGCTCAAAGAATTCCCTGTATGGAAACCCACCACGGAGCAGCCCAAGGAAAAGGCTTCTGCAAAGAGCTGCCAAACTGCTTCTCCAAGGACTGCTGGCTTTTCTCCAGAGCAGGTGTGGTCACTGTGGAGCTCTTGATTTGGGGCTGGTGCCATGCAGGACTGTTTTGCTTTCTATTCCAGCCCAGCCAAACAAGCTAAGGGTGCACACAGTCAGCCTGACTAACAGTGCTCAGGCAGTAGGGATGGATGGATGGATGGATGGATGGATGGATGGATGGATGGATGGATGGATGGATGGATGGATGGATGGATGGATGGATGGATGGATGGATGGATGGATGGATGGATGGATGGAAAGAAGGAAGGAAGGACAGCATCTGACACTTGCCCTGCCTGCAGCTCACACCTGCCCCAGAGGCAAAGCAACCCTCAGGTATATGGGGACAGTGTGAACAGAGCTCCCATTCTGCTTCCTAAGTAACAGCTGAGGCCACAGTCACCTCCAGACAGGGAACTGGGGGCCACTGGTTTCCTTCTGAGTGATTACGGTTCAAGCAGAGCCATTGCTGGGCTGGAGTGAACAAGGTGCTCCTGACCCATTCTGGAAAAAGCAGGATGTCTCCCTCCTGACATTCTGTTAGCTCTCCATGGGATCAGCTCTGGGTTGATATCTCAAGCTCTGCCTGAGCTGATGCTTCCCTTAATGTTCAGGAATGTGGTGAATCGACTGTATAAAAAAATCTTATCCCTCCTCAGAAAATGTCCCCAAAACAAAAAAGGAGGTTTCCATTCCACCTGGGTATGGAGAAGATTTGAAAACGTGAAGTGAGAGTAACTTAAATCTTTAGAAACAAGAAAACAAACACTACAAAGCAGTGTTTATTTGTAGGCCCCTCCATATGGAGATTTTGAAGCCTATTTCACTTTTTACAACCTTCCTTTTACTGCTTTGGTGTTACAGAACATAGAGGCACACACAGCAAAACATATCACAGAATCCCCTGAGCTGGAAGGGACCCACGGGGATCACCCAGCCCAGCCCCTGTCCCTGCATAGACACCCCACCAAGCCCACCCTGGGCATCCCTGGCAGCGCTGGCCAAAGGCTCCTGGAGCTCTGGCAGCCTCGGGGCCGTGCCCATTCCCTGGGGAGCCTGGGCAGTGCCCAGCACCCTCTGGGGGAAGAACCTTTCCCTGCTCTCCAGCCTGAGCCTGCCCTGGCCCAGCTCCAGCTGTTCCCTGGGTCCTGTCCCTGCCCCAGGGAGCAGAGATGGGAGCTGCCCCTCAGGAGGAAGCTGCACATTGCTCTGATGTCTCCAGTGTCATGGACCCCTCCCCAGAAAAAACATGAGTTAGGAGATGGGTGAAGGAGCTGTAGTCCTAGGATTGCCTGCAAAAGCATCCTCTGAGGACCATGGGTGTATTTTCACTGTCTTTTACAGACTCTGGATTCTGTACTCAAACCCAGTTTAGTTTCAATTTAGCTCCCATCAGCTACAAATCCAGAACTTCATTCTTCACAATGCCCCAGCTAAGCTACACCACTAAAATTGGTGCTTAAATTCTGGCATCTCAGGCTGCAGTGTGTCACAAATGACCTGCCTCCCGAGCTCTTTCACAAGCTGTGTCTGTAGCATATGTTCTTTCAAAGTGGGCAGAAGTGATGAAGAGGCTGCAGTCTCTCAGCACCTCAGGTTGAAACGCAAATCGCAGTTCCACCTATTTTTATAGACTTCCCTTTATCAGGTAAATCTTTAACTACGCAGAAATAGAAATTTCACTTTGCTGTGATATGGATATAGAAAAAAATTACTGACACAACCGAAAAATAAAAAAGAAAATTCAAACCAGGCAGCATTCAGCCAGTGTCTGCCATGACTCTGGGCCTGTGTGAAGAACCCCAAGCTGCCTCCCCTCCTCTCCAGGGCCCTGAAAGCAGCAAGGTTCCATAAGCTCCCATCTGGACAGGGCTGCTCAGCACCACCAGGACCACCGGCACAGCAGAAGCAAAGGGGCCAAGACACGACCTGCCTCCTGTATCCATTCGATTGGAGCTTATTCTAAGGAGATCCCTTCACTTGAATGGAGTTTTTATTAAACTATTATTGATTTTTGATAATTTTTTGGAGTAATTTAATAATTTCCCACCATTCATGCCATAATAAGATTCATTGGAAGCGCTGAGGGCTTAAAGCAGAACACTCATGACAAAAGCCAGCAGAGCCATGCTGCTCCAGAGAACACCCTCTGCCTCATTAGCTCGGACATTAAAACTGGAAAGCAGCTAACAAAACATCAACAAATGTCTGTCAAAGTCTGTTGGATTTTCAATACCGTCCCCTCAGCATGGCAAAGCCCGCCAGTTTGACAGGAATGTATTTTTCACGGAAATTCCTGTTCAAGTTCCTAACATCAATAAGCAAATTGTTGTGACCCCAAGGGCATAAGTACAATCTGAACCCCTGGAGGAAGCCCTGGATACCAGAGAATGTATCTCCCTGCCTGCCCGCAGAGTTTCACCACCCAGCTCTCCCTGCCCATCAACCACCTGCAGCCACGTAGAAAGCGGACCCTGGGCGGGAGCAGCACAGCCGGAGCGGCTGCGGGCAGCGCTGCCCGGGCCGTGCGGGCGCTGGGGGGGCCGTGGCGGTGCCGCAGCCGCGGAGCTGGGCGGGCTCAGGTGCGCTCCCCGGTGCGCTCCGGGCGCAGAGCAGCCGCGGGGCTCTGGCACCCTCTGCTGACGAACCCGCGCGGGGCCGGGCTCCCTTTGCTGCATGAATAGTCCGGAGCTTAACATGTTCTAGCTGTTCGCTCAGATTTCCTGTAAAATTACACTGATCACAGCAGGCCCTCCCGAACCGAGTTTGCTCTGGGAACCGCGCACAGCCCGCACGGGGCATGGCTTACTGTCCTGTCTCTGGGGTCACCTAAACCCCCTGGGTCACCTAAACCCCCTGGGTTACCTAAATCCCCTGGGATTTCTCGTCCTTCCCACCTCCCAGCACCACCCAGCTCCCTGCAGGCAGCATCGATCCTCTCCCTTACTTCTGAAAGGTTTGTACCTGAGAGGGGACCTCTCAGCCACCCGAGGCAATCATCCCTGGAAGGGAACTGTCGGAACCCTTCCAGTCCCACCCTGCTGATGCAAGATTCCCTCAGCAGTCTCCACGCCACCCGTGTCACACAGCAGCTGTGCCCTCTCCCTCTCCCTGCACACGGCACAGGAGCCGTGGCAGAGAAAGCCGGAGCTGTGCCTGGCAGGGGGGCTCTGTGCCACTGCCACCAGGGCAACCTGGCACCGAGAAAGGACGGGGAGGTGACTACACACACCTTGGTCATGTGTCCGACGTGTCCAAGCCCCAGTGTGTCACACAGAGACACCCCGAGTTGCTGACTGTGACCGGTGACACCCACTCTGCTGAACCAAGGCACAGCGTCCTGACCCTGCTGTGTCCCACGGGAAGGATCCCGGGGAATAATGAACACCAAGAACAGAAAATTCTGTGTACAAGCAACAGTGTAACAGAAACCTGATCGTTTGGGATGTGTTAACTTCAGAGGTTGACTTTCCGTCTTGTTATTGTCTGCATTTTTCTGATTCTTGCTTCGTCTGCATTGGTGTGAAGGGACGGCTGTGAGGAGGTGACAGCACAGAGAGCTCATGGGCTGAACACACTGGCACTTTCTAGTGCTATTTCAAACCCATGCAGGCCGTACTTCACCTACCAAAGGGTCTGCACTTCAGGAGAAAGAATCTCAAAGGATCATTTCTCCTTCAAACCAGCACCCTAAACAAAACCCCAAAACAACAAGGAACAACTTTGGAAACAGGCAACACGGGATTTCTGCCAGAATCAAAGTGTAAAAAAAAAATTCTCAGCAAACAGAAGAATAGCTCAGCTGAAGACACTTTATGAATTTCATTCCAATTTTTGGCTACTACTGAATACCACTATAATATAGAAAAATTTGGAAAACTTTAAAATGTCAGGGGACTAAATAATCAGGGTGATTGTAACAGTAACATGTAAATCCTTCTTATGAGGAGATCCAGCAGAGTTACTTTAAATGCTGACAACTCAGTCTCTCTTGAGCTCCCTCACATTAGAAGAACTTACTTGGCTTGCTTTTTTCCCGTCCCAGAACACCTTTGTTAACACTGTGAGCACAAGTCCGCTGGGGACTCAATGTAGGACTTCAGCACTTCCCAAACAGAGCCAGGGCTGCCTCAGTGTGAGCTCTTCAGACACTTTGACTGCTTCCCAGCTCTTGGATTTCAAGTTTAGGCAGCAGTGCTAACCCAGTATTACCAGTATCTGTCCAGTGCTCTCTAATGGAGTGTTTGAATGTTCCCTCCTGGATCACTGAGGAAGCTTTATTATCTGTCATAAGCATATTCACTTTTTTTTTTTTTTTTTAAAGCATGAAGCATCCTCCAGAGGCTGACACTTCTGAAAGGCTTGGCTGGACAGGCTCTGGCATCATTGGCCATGGCAGCTGCAGCCCTCGTGTCACCAGATGTTTGTCACACCTTGCCCTGCCAGGACAGCACAGCTGGCTGGGTGCCTGCCTGCCCGAGGCCTCAGCTCGCAGTTCTGGCACACTAGTGAGGACAGTGGGTGAAAGGATTTGTATAAAACCACCGGGCTCTGGGCTAACACACAGCAAGGCACAAATGTCTGAGTGCAGCTGCTAGGCAGGGTCAGAGCAGTGACACAGGGACATGGGCTGAGCTCGCTTCTGGATGAATCCCACATCTTGGGATTGTCCCCAGGGATTACCCAGAGACACTCTGCAGTCACATCCCCACTGCACAGTTTTGGGGGTACATCTGTGTTGGTAAAAGTGCAGCAAATGCAATCACCTCTTGACTGACACATGCTCCAGCAAATTCCCAGGTGAAACAGAGAAAATTTCATGAATCATGGCATTTACAGATGAAGGGATGGAGGAAGGTTTGTCTTTTGATAAAAGCACCTTTTTTCCCCCCTTCTCCTCCTTCTTTTTATTTATTTTTAATAGTGTTGAAGCTTTCCTTTTCCCCAGGGTTTTGTTTGAATACCTCCAGATGTAGATGTAAAACTAAACAAAAAGCTTTCACAGGATGGATGAGTGATTTTAGAAATCTGCTAAATTTTCTCCATTTTGATCTGCTTCTCTCCCTGATCTCCCTTTCCATTCACTCACAGGAGCTGAAGCTCCACTGTGTGGATTTCTCCTTGATCACTTTCACTCCAGACCATGTCTAACCATGAATCAAAGCAGAATAATCCAAGGATTTCCTCTCAAATCACCATTTCCTCTGTTTTCCCTGTTACTAGCAAATCCCTCAGATCCCAGCTGTCTGCAGCTCCTCATCTTCCGCCCTGGCCGGGAGTTCCTCAGCAGCCGGAGCGGAGTCAGTGGCCCTGCAGCCTGCACAGGTCCCAGGCCACCCTCAGGCCCATGGGCAGCTCCCTCACTTCTCCCAGAGACACTGCTACTACACCTCGGAAACCGTGCTAGAATTCAGAAGTTCACAAGCTATTGGCATTTTCCTTTCCTTCCAAGGCTCTTGTCGTGTTTAAGTCAGATCTCCTTCTGAGATTTTTCTCCCTGAGATCTGATATACTGTCTCAACCACAAGCAGCTACTTGTTTTAGTAAGTTTTGCCTCTTACTTAATTTCTGTTTGCCTTTTGCCCACATCATTGCCCATGAGTCCTCTCCTGTTCTGCAGGGAGTATCCTCGTTGTTGACAGCAGCAAGGAGATGAACACTGGAGGACAGGGAGGGTGGAGAGGCAGGAGCTGCAGCACAGATCAGCTGCAATGTCTAGTGATGGCTGAACAGCTGGAGGAGACAGTGGCTTTGCTGTGGCTAAAGATCCTGACTGCTACTTGGAATATAAATAAAGGCATGACTGACTGCTGCTCTGAGACCTTGACCAGTAGCTCTCGTTACAGGATCATGCCTTACAATGCACTGGTGGCTTTGTTCCCCCATCCTCTGGTAAGAGCTCTGTCCTGAGCAATCCCACCTGAGGGACTGACACCCATGCAATGTCCCTGTTCCCTCTCGTTCTTCCTGAAAAAGTTTCATTTCACTGTCATCACCAGATGACCTCAAGGTCAATTAAGGCTGCTTATCAAATTCAATTAAGTCTTTGTCAAGCACGAAGCCGATACCTGCACCACACTCTTCTTGTAGACTTCCTCACACTCACGCCCACAGCAAGAGAAACAACATTCTGCTGGAGTGCAGGAATAGTGTCCAATCCCAAAAGGTCAGGACAAAGCCAAGTCACATTATTCACCACACAGCATGCACTGACTTTTTATCTTTTCCCAAGCCATGTCAGTGTTATCTCCACCATGCCTGATAATTGCTTTCAAAACTCCTTCATAGGTAGTTGTTCCTCACGCTTTACACCCTGAACAAGCTTAGAGACCCTCTAGGCTGGAGATCTTCTCTAAGCTTTTTCAGGAGGTAAAGGGGTAGGGAAGCAGTTTCTGAATGCAGTGATTGATTAAGCCACCAGTGGGATTAACAAGGTCACCTTTGGTGGCATAAATGGCTTTTACAAGGGATGTTGGTTTGTAATCAAGTTTGTAGAAGATGATACTGTAAATAAGGAGAGTCTTGAAGTTCCAGTTTTGTTCTCCTGGCAGCACTCCTGAAAGGCCAGTACAGAGAAACCACTCCTGAAACTCCTGGGTAGGAAGCCAGGTTTTACGACATGTCTGGAAGATGGGTCTCCAGCAGCCTCCTCCTCGCCCTTTGGTTCTCCTTACAATGCACAAGCAAAGGCTTTACCCTGCAGCCTCCTCCCTCACCCCCAACACTTGGGTCAGACTGGGGAACAGAGCTCTCCAGTTCAAAGGCTCAGGTTAATTTTCACAAGTGTTTAGAGCAACGACATGCACAGCCACTGTGAAACATCTGCTCAGATCAGGAGATCTCAGTAGCTACAGACGTCTCCACCACTGTCTTCAGAAGTTGAGGAAAATGCAGCCTTGCCCAGCTTTTGGACTGTTCCACATCCACAAACATTATTTACCTGAAATGCATGTGTTTTCTCAGTGTGATTTATTAGCTGTAGTTAGAGTTGCAATGATCATGCTCTAATTTTTTTGAAAGGTACTACAGTTTATGCATAGCTTTAACCACCTTTTGAAAAACCTTTAAGTAGTGATGAATTGACCCATAAAATAATACAAGTGTCAGAACCAACATATAATTCTCCTTTAGGGCAGGGATATCTGATTTTTGGCTGCCAAATGATTTGGCATCTGAACAACTGGCATTAAAAAACAAAAACAAATTTTCAAAGTGAAACAGCAAAACTGTGGGCAACCGCTGGCAAGATTGGGATTCCTCCCCTTTGCATTTGGGCATAAATGCCATGTCTGCTCTGGGATTCTCTAATCTAATTCACTTGTTCACAGCACAGCAAGTCAGCTCCATCAAGATAGTTTGTGTCTGCACTTCTCTGCCATGAAGCAATGAGCACCTCTGCTGTAACGCACGATGAACACACAAGTCCTCACTTGATCAAAGGAACCACTGGAGAGAGATCTTACCCTGTGGTTCTCTCCTGCCTCACTCCCCACTGGAGTCTGCAGATGCCTAACAGAAACTGCAGGGGCTGAAAAGCAAACCAAAGGGAGCCCTGGTGTCTCCTCTGGTATCCCCAGCCCCGCCAGCCCCACTGCTGGGGTGATGCTGGGTGACACCTGCTCGTGGCGGGCTCTGAAGGACCAGGACACCACGTGCTGTTATCAGCACATCTCAGCTGAGTGAGAGATCACTCTCGGGTTCCTCTCTAAGCCCTCAGCAGGCTGCACAGTGCACAGGGTCATCCAAAGGATGTGATGGCAGCAGTGCTGGCTGCTCTGGCTGAAGCCACAACACAAGAGTGTCCTTCTGCATCTCCTTGGCTCCGCACTGTTCACACCGCATCTCCTTCACGGCCACACGCTGTCATGGAAGCTGTGACATCTGTGTGAACGTGAGCAGCAGAGCAATGGCTCTCCTGTCTATATTCCATTCCAGAGATGCAGCACAGAGCAGGGTAGGAAGCCTCAGCACAGCTCTCCCTGCACGATGAAGAGAGATCCCAGAAAAAGGGCAAGAAACAGGAAAGGCACAAGCTGAAAAAATCCAGCATTGCTGCTTGTCACTGTCCCAAGTGTTCCTTGTCTTGTCTGAGGTCACTTTGGATTCAGTGATGACCTTACTGCACCTCTGCAGGGGATCCTTTCTCCAAGCTCTGTATAACCCTGGGCTGCTGCAGTCCCTCTTCAGGGACTTCTCTCAGGCTAACAATGGAAATAAAGTGCAGGAAAACTGTTATTTAAACTCAGTTTTAGAGAGAAAATTTCTCACAGTCTGATGGCAGTTAAGGAAAACATTATTTGGTGGCTGAGGAAGCACTGACTTGGTTCTCAAACAGGGCTGGATTAGGAAGAATTGCAACGTCCCCCATGCTGTGCAGGTAATCCTGGTTGCACAAGCACATTTCTCACTGTGTCCCTCAGCTTCTCCAAAGCCTCTGGGACACAAAGAGGAAATCAGAGGAGACATTCTGAAAATGGAAAATTGCAACCTCCTAAAAATTATTAATCACTTGAAATGGTAAAACAATACCCTTTGTCAAAGTGTGGGTGGTGAAGTTGGAACAGCTCCTCCAAAGAGGAACTTCATCTTTGCTGGTACAACAGCAAGAAGCAGCATCCTGTGCTGATCAGATACTTGACCTGAATTTCTTTCAAGGTGCTTTTGCCACCTCTTTTAGCTTAAGTTTGCGGAAAACAGGAGGAGAGAAGCAGCCTGGGGCAGCAGTCACCAGAAACACCAGAGGGGTGCAGCAAGACGAAGGCTGCTCACTGACAGAAACAGAAGGCTGTTTGTATTTAGTTGGAGGAAGAACATCTTATAGTATGCTGTGCATCACCTTAGGCAGCTGTAATATGAATACAGAATCATGGAATGGCTTGGATTGGAAGAGACCCTAAAGCTCATCTGGTTCCAGCTCTGCCGTGGGCAGGGACACCTTCCACTATCTCAGGTTGCTCCAAGCCCTGTCCAGCCTGGCCTGGAACAATTCCAGAGACGGGGAGCCCACATCCTCTCTGGGCAACAAGTGAGGCACAAACCCAGGACTTCAGAAACTTCCATGAGATTTGCAAGCAGCAGGGGTCAGCTGTGAAGTCCCTGCTCTGCTCCCCTGGGGCACTCTAAGCCCCACACTGAGGGGTAAAGAATGAGCACAAAGAGGTCCCAAGAGCGGCGTCTGTGCCCTGATAACATCTTCACAGTGCCAGGCTGCAGCTATGTTTGTACTCTTTAATTAACCTGGAGAAAGGTTTATTTTATACAGATTATTTTATTGAGAGCTGGGACACAATTGCAGCTCTCTAGGACAGGAGCACTAAGGACACGAAGAGAACAAATGCCGGTGTCTCGGAGGGAGGAATTCTGCCCTCAGCTTCCCTCAGCTCCATCCCTGCCCGTGCTGCCGGGAATGCCGAGGGCATTTCTGTCCCTGCCGGGAGCAGGCAGGACGCTGACACACGGCACAGCCTCCCCACTCTGCCCCACTCAGCACACAAAGAGGAAGCTGGCGACGGCCGGATCAGTAACGGGAAGCCACAACGACAGTCTGTCCCCAGCGCTGGACAGTTAATCCTGATGCACAACCCCCCCGTGAATTGAAAACGCTTCCTCCAGCCCCCTCTGGCTATGGTCAAACAGCTGATGACACACGCTCTGACAGAGCAGCAGGGGCTCTGCTGGGGCCACAGAACACTGCAAAGCATGAAAAGTCTCCAACAAAAAAAACCAACAGGAGGCTTAAACCTTAAAAAATAATACAGACACTAAGTGGCTTCTAATGTTGGCTTGAAAGTAAGATACGGCAACAGAACATTTTAGGTAGATTTCATTTTTCAAATTGTATTTTCTACAACATTATTTCTTATTACTCAGAATGTGCTGCAATTACTTGTGAGTATTAGGGTACAAAGGCAGACGCCAATTTAAACCCAACCAAACCACTGCAAGTTCAGCAGGATGTTAAACATAAATATGTCATGGCTGAGCTGGAATACTTTCTGAAGTACTGAATATTGATTTAAATTCTGTATACTCCTTGCTTTTGAGGAGTTACACATATGAGAATCAATGCTAACACCAACATTGCAATGTACTAGCTAAATCCACTCTCTACTCATTACTTCTGTATTTCAAATTGGATTTTATAGTCAAATTCAGAAGCAAGGTGAAGCCAGTGTAACACTGTACCCACAGCCACTGCACACACTTGGAATCCCACTGCTTCACAGCCACTTGCCTATGCTTAATTAATTACCCCGTTACACAGATTCTCATTCTGGTTCAGTTCAGAGTCTGTGGAATTTACCCTGGCAATGCTTGTCACAGATTAAAAATTAAGAAGAAAGGAGCAAGGGAAAAGCTGTAACAGATAAGAGGACTAGTAATACCAGAACACACACACGAAAAAATAAGTGCTTCCAAGTATAACTCACATTGCTTCCCTCTTTCTGAATGCTCAGAACTAGTTCACAGGCAGATAAATTATAATTCTGCTTCTCAGATAACAGAAAGTCAATTTAATATGCTCAAAGTAAGCAGCTCTGAGACTTGGAACAGAGCTCTGGAGACCTCCGGTGCTCCTCGGGAGAAACCAAAGCTCGGGGCTCGCAGGGAGGACACGCCTGCTGTACTAAAAGGCAGATGCCTTCAGAGTACTGTATGTTCAGTCATCTCTTTATCAAACCCTTAACTAATTAAACAATCCTCTTGTCAAAGAGGACAGCCATTGTTTGTGTGACCGATGCCCTGTAAACATAATGGGATAATCTGCCTTTCTCCTTTTTCTCTCCCTCAATTCTTTCAAACAGCTGGGGGATGCGCTGCCTGCTCGCTGGGAAGCCTCGGCTCATCTGTCATTCCCCCTGCTCGCGGCTGCACGCAGCATCAGAAGCCAAGCTTAGGACAATGACGCCTCAGACACTCCAACAATCCATCTGATCCTGTGCCATTGGAGAGCCCCTGGCCATCGCAGGGCTGGGCAAACAATCGGGGGGGGAGGGGAAAGAAGGGATTCCTGGATAGAACTGACAGTTAAAACTGTATTGATCTTCAACGGCAAACGATACTCCAGCAAAAGCATTTCCAGCACCCTCCTTTAACTTGGTCCCGGGGAAAAAAGAGTCTGCAAACACCAAAGCTTTGGTCAGCTGGCACCAGGCTTGCTCTCACATTTGCACAGTACAGCAGAAAAAGATGTTCTTCAGCTGCTGGAAGCTCAGCAAGTCCCACGTTCAGAGACGGCTCCAGCCCTGGGTACCCGAGGGAACAGCTCAGCTCACAGTAACGCCATCTGTGGATGGGTCATGACCAACAGCAGTTACAAAGGGCAGCTATTTTCTCATGTGAAATGAGGACAGCGTTTCAGTAGGTTACAAAATCCAAAGGTTTGCCCCTCTCTGTATTCCTGATGTGGGGGATGTCTTCCCTACAGGCCACTCCACTCGCCCCTGTCAGCAGAGGTGCACAGCTCTGTCACCCCAGGGATAACCAGGACAAAAACCATTCCCAGCCCTCCTTCATCAAAGTGTCTGTTTTCCTACTGAGACCACAGCAGCAGTCTCTATTGATTTACTCTAAGAAATTCAAACTACCCAGTACTTGAATTTTTGAATTAAAATGCAGTACCTGAAACCAAAATTAATCACTATTGCCAAGGTGCAGATTTCATAGGGCTGTCATTCCCAGGAGTGAAGCAGAAAGCAGGTGGGTAGGCAGCCCTTCCCTCCAAGGTGATGCTCCCTCCCAGAGCCCTGGGGACACAGGCTGGGACAGTCTGTCACTACCCTCCAGTGTGCTTTGGTGGCAAAGGCCACACATGGCTCCACTGACCAGAACTGGTGACCATGGTGTCATTGATCTCAGGCCATTCACTCATATGTGCTGGTTTGACTAAGGAGGGAACACGGTGTTTCTGTGAGGGGTGAAGCAGAGGAGGAGGAAGGGAAGGCTGAATAATATCCAAATGTGAAAACTCTTCAGTCCCCATCAAACGTGTGAAGTGGTCACAGCCCTGAGGCAGGCAGAGCTCCAGGAGCATTTGGACAAAGTTCTAAGGGATGCACAGGGTGGGATTTTTGGGGTGTCTGTGCAGGAACAGGAGTTGGACTTCATGATCCCAGTGGGTCCCTTCCAGCTCAAGGTTTTTGGTGATTCTAACAGAAAGCTTGAGGTCCTCCACAGTCAAATCCATCCTTGGCTCTATTGTCTGAATTCCCAAATTCCCCAAACCTCCAATGACTCCCTAGGCAGTGCCTGACAGCACCATTTCAGCAGAGAATGGGGAGGACAAAGGGCTTAGCACAAGGACAACTCTGATCTTCTTCTGAGCAATATCCCCCCTCACAGCTCAGCTTTGGGAAAAATCCCCTCCCCTGATTCTCCACAGACACTTCAGACAGGGTTCAGTGGTGACCTAGAGTCCCACTCCTGGCTAAAGGCAGAGTGAAACACCCCCACCCCATTGCAGATCCACAGGGACAGAACAGAGTGACAAGCTTCATCCCTGTGCACATCCTTCTGAGGAACTCACAGACGTGTCCAGATGTCCCATCTTCCCTCAGCCCTACCTTGGACAAGCTGCCAGGTGGATTAAAGCTCCTCCAGAGGAGACACAACAGTGGTGTGCCCTGTGCTCAGGAGGGAATGAAACCCAGGAGACAGCACGTACAAATGCAAAGTCTTTCTTTTTGCACCTCATCTAGGCCACAGCAGGGAAAAAATAATGCAAAACTGCTCTATTTTTAACTAAGAGCCACGTTAAAATCGGAACGAGATCCTCATCTCAATCCAAGTTAAATTCAGAAAGCATAAAGCAAACATCCCAAATGGAATATATCAAAGCCAAAATGATGTTATCCTAGAAAAATTGCAACATTCTCCATATCTGTAACCAAAAAAATAGCAATATCAGCCTTAAGGCTCTTTTCCTTGCTCTCTCCCTTGTTTGTTTTCTCCCTCCCCACCTCATCACTGCAGCCACGTTTGAAACAATATCCATGAAAATAGCAGCTTTCAATCTACTCCTGGAGCAGCCAAGTTAATGAGGCCACGCAGCATCCCAGGGCACTCCGAAGGGAAGGGCTCACACTGCTTGTTACTGCAGCCTGTGCTGCTCTCAAAAATGTAAAATATTTCAAACTGCCAAGCGCTTCCCTCTCCTTCTTCCCCAGTCTCCAAGTAAGAGAGTTCAGACTTCTAAACACATATTGTGGAAAGAATGAAGAACTTCTGGAAAAAATGAAAGACCAGTTTGCCTTTCTAAATTTAAAGACTTATAAATTAATGCAAATCTTTTTCAAAAAAGAAAAAAAAAGTCAGCAGAACACTCCAGTGAGTTCTAGCACAGCCATCAGAGAGTTGTAGAAACAAGTACCTGTTTTTCCTGACCTACATTTGCAGGCTGGCAGGAAATCAAAGTTCGTGTCAAATTACAACAGATTTTGAACAGACTTGCATATGCCCTCCAATCTCAGCTATTAAATCTGTTTGGGCCCAGGGAGTGAATGTTTGGTATGAAAGGTGCCACTTTCTACAGTGGCACATGCTGGGTATTACGTGAATGCAGGCAGGTTGTTTTTTGGTTGTAACATGAAAAATGGGAATGGATTTTACATAGGAGTTGGTTCAACTAGAGACATTTTCCTTTCCTTGAACTGCTCTATACATTCTCTCTTATATTTATCATAAAAGCCACGTGGGTAAGCAGACACAACCACAAAAAGCCAACGTGGAGCTTTGTCCCGAAGGCCTGGCTATGGAACAGCTCCACAGGCGAGAGCCGCCTGTGTGGGCTGGGGCTGGGTAAACAACAGCACCCAGGAAACAGCACCTGGGGGCTCAGGAGAGACAGGGACCTAAAGCCAGGACAGACAGGCAGCCAGGGACAGAGCAGCCCAAGAACAGGCTCTCACCTGCACTACTCCTCACCCCAGCACAGGCAGCAGTCCCTTGGGTTGTTGTTGTCTGAGTGGGGTTGTGCTTTACCTGCCTCAGAGTGCAGTCTGGTCCTGTATTTGTAATTTCAAAAGGGGTCTGGCCCATGCCAGGCAATGGAAAAGGCTGCAGAAGTGGGAAGGTGACACAGCACCACATTCAGCCTTGGAAATAAACCCAATCTTTCTCATACAGCAGGAGAATTTTTTTCCACTCAAGACCACTGAAGCTACTGCAGGGAGCTGGGAAATGAGGCTGCTACTGATCTACTTCATGTTTGATATTATTGCCAGGCCCTTATTCCTACAGATGTGCCTTTGCCACAATAGCCCAGTGACTCATGACCTGTCCCAGAAATCAGGGTCTGCAGTGAAGATGGTGAGTTCTTCCTGCTTCCAACTGGCTTAAAAAAGACAGCAGGAAAAGAAGACCTAGTAATCCAGATTTTCCAAATATCCAGGGAAAACCGAACCCTGTGGAATGCAAAGGCATGGACATGTCAGCCAGTTACAGGAACACCCATGCTCAACATCTGCGATGATCTGGTTTAACATAAGCTTGCAAAAACTGTGAGATGGAAACACAATGAAAGTTTCCTTTGTTTTCATGCCTATTGTCAGATTTGTGTCATTTCACAATGTCCATATTTGGCTAAAATTAAAATCGCTGTGTTGCAAAACACATTCAAGACAAAAGGTTCAATTAAGCCTTTTAAAAGATGTTTTTCACAGTCGTGGCAGAAATTCTTTAAAACTGCATCTTCCCCAGGCCAAGTCAAACGTGCCCAAAGAGGAGGCAGATGCAAACCCCCGGGAATGCACTGGCAGCAGAATTCCCACCTCTTCACATCCATGTAAATAGGAATTACTTATAGTAACCAGCTTGAGCCTAAAAACCCCACTGAATTCCAGTTACAGGCTGACATAAAGGAGCCAGACATCCATTAGCAGCAATCTCAACAGCCCTGTGTTTTGGGGACTGCTGGTTTCGCTTGTGTTTTTTGATTTATATAAAACTGCAAAACTAATGAGATTCTAATGAAAAGTGGGACATTATTAATTTGGGTTCCCCTCAGGAAGTTCAGTTTATTTCTAAACAAGCATGTTGCTCATTAAAACAGTAGGTGATGTTTTTAAGCTGAAATATGAACCTGTTCCCAAATGTGCATTGTCTGAAATGACACAGTGGTTTCTGCAGTTGACAGTTTTACTGCCTTTATCTACATTATTTTGATCAGATAGATTTTTTTTTTAAAACTGGTGACTTCAAAATATATAATAAACATCTAATCTGTATATCAAGTAATATAATTATTTTTAATAATTATTTTTTTAAAGTCAATCCTCTGTATATTTGCTTCTTCCCTGCCCTAAACAAATCAAATGTAAATAATGACTAAAATATAAAACTGTTTGCAACTGTTTTTTTAAAAATTGAATGGTACTTAATATTGAGAAACGAAGTAAGTGCACAGATCATTAAAAATATGTATCTGTATAGTTCTCCTTACTGAAAAAGCTAGAGACCTCAGCTATCAGACACTTCCAAAGTGTACCCACAAAATACCAGCATCAGGCAAAGCAATCCCTTTGAAAACCCTTTCCTTAGTGACACATAGGTCTGTAGCACAGAGATGAAGCTGCACACCTCTTAAGCTCTCTGGAATAATTGTTCCTCAGCCATACACCTCCCATCTCTGATCTCCAGTGGGCCTCATGGAATTCCTACGGAACCAAGAGTGCTTTGCATCACTGCCTTCCGTGGCTGGTGCAGCTTGGACAGCGCAGTGCTCCCATCCCTCCTACACCAGGGCCATGAGAAATGACACACTGAACCAGAGCCTGTAAAAAAGCATTTAAATTAGGAAATGAGGTCTGGAACGTGGACCATTTGAATTGCCTGTTCATCAGGGCCAAGACAGTGGACCCACCAGCTTCTGGAGGCAGGGACTCTAAATTGGCAGTGTTAGTTTTCCAGGATCCCATCAACACCTGACTCCTCCAGACACAAACAAAAAATGCACCAACTACAAATTAGGGAAGGACAATTTTAGTAGTTCATTCATGAAAGCACATTCAGTTCCTGCCTCATGGCTGTATTGCACAACCCAAGTGTAAAAGATTTTGGTTCCAGAGGGAAGCTTCTCTGAGTTTAGGCTTGCCCAGTCCCTCCCCTCCAGTTTCTTCTGGTATCTCATATAGAGCCAGGCTGGAGAGCTGGGGGTATTTAGCCTGGAGAACAGAAGGCTCCATGGAGACCTCAGAGCCCCTTCCAGGGCCTAAAGGGGCTGCAGGAGAGCTGGAGAGGGACTGGGGACAAGGGATGGAGGGACAGGACATAGGGAATGGCTTCCCACTGCCAGAGGGCAGAGCTGGATGGGATAATGGGAAGGAATTGTTCCCTGGGAGGGTGGGCAGGCCCTGGCACAGGGTGCCCAGAGCAGCTGTGGCTGCCCCTGGATCCCTGCAAGTGTCCAAGGCCAGGCTGGACGGGGCTGGGAGCAGCCTGGGACAGTGGGAGGTGTCCCTGCCCATGGCAGGGGTGGAATGGGATGCACTTTAAGGTCCCTTCCAACCCAAACCATTCCGTCATTCTATGATTCCTTCTCTTCCTAAATGCTACAAGTTGGGTACTAAAGCATCTGTGTCGTTCAAGCAGTCCACGCCAGTAAACATCATCACCTGGGGGCTTTAGGGGAACAGACAGTTCAATCTGCTAAGTCTTAAAATACCATTTTCTTTCTGGAGACAACAAACAGTTCAGTAAGTGATCCTGCAGCATTCACTGAAGATGAATGTCCCACAAAGCAAGCACAAGAAAGATAAGTGGTTCCACCCATCTGAACAAACATTTCCTCCCAGTCACACCCTCTGCACATAAAAGCAGGAATCTTTCTAAACTCACATTGAACAATTCTAGTGGAAGGTCACAAACAATAACAATGGGTAATTAAAACAATAATCAGGCTTAGTAAGACAAAAATTAAAAGTAAATTGCTCATAATTTTTTTTCAAACTGCCCAAGCCTCAGCAAGAACATGTTTTGGACAGAAGAGGATTTGAACTTTAAAGATTACAACAAGCTGCTGTTCATCACCAAAAGAGAAGTGTCCCCACTCTTGGTGCTGTGGGATTCACTGTGGAGCAAAGGGATTTTGTGGGACAAAGGAAGACAGACTATAACAGTCTTGCTGAAGATGCAATATGCTAAAGTATTACACACTGTAAGGAACCTCCAGGCTGAACACACCCATACCTCAGAGCTGGCTCACAGCTCATCCCACCAGCAGTGCCCCCTAGACTGCCCTGCTCTGCTCGCAGTGTTCTGACCTTGAAGATACAGGAATGAGAGTGGTGTTGGGAATACCATTATGAAAAAAGGGAAGGGAAGGTTTCGGGAAGGTTTCGGGAAGGTTTCGGGAAGGTTTCGGGAAGGGAAGGTTTCGGGAAGGGAAGGGAAGGTTTCGGGAAGGTTTCGGGAAGGTTTCGGGAAGGTTTCGGGAAGGTTTCGGGAAGGGAAGGTTTCGGGAAGGTTTCGGGAAGGTTTCGGGAAGGTTTCGGGAAGGTTTCGGGAAGGTTTCGGGAAGGGAAGGGAAGGGAAGGGAAGGGAAGGGAAGGGAAGGGAAGGGAAGGGAAGGGAAGGTGATTTTGCTTGAAAATAGAACCAGTATGTTCATTTGAAGTTTTCTGTGACGAATAAAATCAGATGAAGAACAACTACAATTCTGCAGAATTACACCTGAATTTTTAAATTGAAACCTTCTTCACAAGAGCTATCCCCTTCAAAGCAGAGGGAGATGCTCCAAGACATACCAGATTGAGACTGGAAGCCATGGGCTGGGAGTGTACCAGGCATGTTAGATCTAGTTTTACATGGCAAACTGAAACACTAAGGGAGACAAGGCACTGCCACGAGGCACATGCACACCTTCAGCTCTCGGGATCAGGGAGTTATTTCTTATTTTTTAAAGCACTCAGATTAATATACATCCAAGGGATACTGGTACAGCTGTGCTGCTCCATGTTTGTCATTTACCAGCTCTCACTAAACTACCCCAACCAGGTGGGTGGGAAAAATCATGAAAGATTTTAGGCAGAGCAGCACATTTTAGGTAATGGAGCTGAAGGAGAGATCTTCTGTCATTTAAACCTCTCCCTCTATTCACTGAGGTTGTTTGACAGGTTATAAACTACTTATCTGGCTCTTTCCTCCCTAAAGAGGATTTCCTCATCACAGCTCTCCTTCACCAGTCCTACTCCCTGACACTACCATCGCTATTCTCTATTCCACAAATCCCTTCCCTTTTTCCTTTCAGGGACAATTTAATTATAATTCTGAACATTGCTCTGAGTGTGCTCAGCTTGCAGACAGCTGCCTCTGTCTGAGACCTCTATGGGGGAATTCAGAATATAAGTCAGGTTTTTGTAGAACGCAGAATCCCTTTTTCTCCTGAAATACACCACTCCATGCCCTCTGCATCCCCTGGTTGGGGTGACTAGCGAGGCACAGCTGTGACAGAGAAGAACTTTCTTAACTCCCCACTCCAGAGCACATCCATCTTCAACACTGGGAAAACCAACAGTTCTTGAGGGATAAAGGTTGGTATGCGGTCATGTAATTAAAGCCTGTCATAACTCACATCCACATTTGGCAGGTTGGTGGTGCATGGGCATCCTTAGCTCTGGCATTTCCTCAGTTTGGGCTCCTTGCATTAGAAATCTAAATAATGTTTTTTATCGTACCACACCATAAATTATTGTGCAGAAAAAGCAGCATCCCTAAAAAACAATTCTTCAGCATGAAAGCCCAGCTTGATGCCTCAGTAGAATGAAGCCACAATCCCTGGCTCCTCATTCACAGTCCAGCCCTGGGACAGCAGCACATCTGCGAACAAGCCTGAGCACATGAGCACTCTCACTGTGCCTAAAATGCAGAATATGATGGAGCAGCACAGCTTGCACAAACTACAGCTCCAGAGAGAACCACTGGCTGAGATGAAAGACAGAAACTGGAAAGCAACTGGATTCCTAACGGACTTGGGCTGAAAAGGCCAGCATTCACGGCAGTACAGATCCCAACAGCCTTTCTGTATTCTTAGAGCAGACAAATTAAGAATAATATTGATGCCATTGGCAGCGTGGGAGAGATAATGGCATTGTTCCCTGGGGATGCTGCATGCCGGGCGTAGGGGAAGGATGGGGCAGCAACCACGGGGCTGGAGCAGAAGTGGTTGCTAAGGGAACAAGCAGGAAAGGTGAAACAATGACTGAGATAAGAGGCATCTCAACAAAAACACAGCAGACGTTGGAGCAGGAGCTCGGCCCCCGCCCTGTGAGACGTCGTTGCGCAGGTCGGGCGGGAGGGAGCAAAGGGAGCGGGGCCTGGCGGGGCCTGGCCTCAGGCCTGAGGGGCGGCCGGAGCCCCCGGGACATGGCCAGGCTGCATGAGCTGAACTCTGCAGCCTCCTAAACCAGACAGAAGAGGAACATGGAAATCACAGTGTCCCGGACTGCTTTGGCTTGGAAGGGACATTACAGCCCATCCAGTGCCACCCCAGTGCCACCCCAGCCGTGGGCAGGGACCTTCCACTGTCCCAGGCTGCTCCAAGCCCCATCCAGCCTGGCCTTGGGCACTGCCAGGGATCCAGGGGCAGCCACAGCTGCTCTGGGCACCCTGTGCCAGGGCCTGCCCACCCTCACAAGTGTTATAGATGGGTAATGCAATAGTTGGCTCTCACAATTAAGAGATTATTATTATATGTATGTTAAGAGAAGTTTTATTGATGTATAGTTATGCTTTTGTGATGTGTTCTCCCCATAGTCCTCTTTCCCCTCCCCCTCGTCTTGTTGTCACTGGATGGCCTTGATGGCCGGGGCATTTGGGGACAGGCCTGGCTTGTGACTAACAGGGGCAGCATGGCAACACCTGACTCCAACCAAGGTGTGAGAGAGTGATCTCCACCAAGGCACGGCAGAGAAGGAGTTGACTGGCAGATTTTGGGAGGGGCTGGGGGTATAAAAGGCAGAGCATCCATTTTGTAGACGAGGACATGGCGCTTTAGTTCCATGCTCCCAGCGCTGCTTTTTCTCCTGACTCAGTCTTTTGTTGTATTTTGTTAAGGTTTAATAAACCTTTAAAATTTTAAAAGTGAGTGTCGTTTCTCACACAGGGAACAATTCCTTCCCAATATCCCACCCACCCCTGCCCTCTGGCAGTGGGAAGCCATTCCCTGTGTCCTGTCCCTCCAGCCCTTGTCCCCAGTTCCTCTCCAGCTCTCCTGGAGCCCCTTTAGGCCCTGGAAGGGGCTCTGAAGTCTCCATGGAGCCTTCTGTTCTCCAGACCTAATCCCAATTCTCTCAGCCTTTCCTCCTAGGACAGGTGCTCCAGCCTGCTCTCTATCAAACTCTTCCTAAGAGCTCCATGTACAGACCTTTCACAGTCCTTGCTCTGTGGGCAATGCTGCAATCAGCTCCATTAAAGGTAAAACTGTAGGATCTCTTACAAAGCCAGATTTCTCGGAAACAGCCAACTCCACTGTCACAAGATCCCGTCCAGTGAACTTCACCCAAAATCTCCTTCTTTCTAGGAATTAATGGCAAATGCTCTGCCTGCCCTCGCTCTCATGGCTTTACGCACAGGGCACACTTGGCAGTGGATCATCTGCTCCTCCAAGTCATGAGCTACAAATTGCAGAAATACACCAGGAGCTAAAATCAGTTTCCAAGACCAAAAACAGCTGCTACAGAAACAAAAGCCAAATATTCTCCTGGCTGCTGGCTGCATTTTTTTTTAATGTAGCTTAAAACAAAATCTAAAGAATCTTCTTGGAACCCAAACAGTCTCTAGCTGAAAATGTAGTGTCTAGCCTGAAAAACAGAGGCTTGTGGACACCATGCCAACAGCACAGGATTCCCTTGCACCTGGTGTTTCTCCAGCCCTTAATGTGGTTCAGCTTAGGCAAGTAGTTTCAGGATTCCCAGTTTAAAATCTACAACACACATCTGCAATTCATTGTAGTTTTTTATTTTATTTCTTACTTCTCCAACCAGCTCCAAATGGTTTTATGATATCCTGCCATCCTGTACTAATCAGTTACTCACAGTGAGGAGTCCCTGCATCCTCCGAAGGGCTCCCTCTGCATGGGGAGCCAAGCTGTGCATTTCATCAGCTGCATTTTGCCAGAAACAACAGCAACTACCTGATAAAACAAGACTGTTTGGAGTGTTGTATGCCTGATTACAGGACACAGA
Organism: Nicator chloris; assembly: GCA_013400495.1. Classification (NCBI taxonomy): domain Eukaryota; kingdom Metazoa; phylum Chordata; class Aves; order Passeriformes; family Pycnonotidae; genus Nicator; species Nicator chloris. The sequence goes on from WAAE01010098.1 coordinate 436,515, forward strand.
AACCCTCTAACACAGCACTGGAAAACCTCTACCTGTCTCCCATCAGCTCACCACATTAAATTGAAGTGACTCCTCTACTAACAAGGGTAATTTCCCACTTTGAAGTAGAGGACTTCAAGTGGCTTCAGGGAAAACTTGTGAGAAATTTTCATACAGCTGGATGAAAAGAATTCCATTCGAGAAACACCAGTAGCTTAAAACCTTTAATGGAAGTGTCCCAAAAATCAGACAGTCAGTATTTGCCTCCTGCAACATCAGCTGTGTCAGATGAAATGCTGCAGACATGGCAGGTGAAGGTAGTTACTCTAAGAAGTGATTCTGAAATATAAATACAATCATCTCTGCTTCCCTGCTCTTCTTATTTCAAATACAACACACACACTGCAGTCCTGAGCTGTGGGTGCATACCTTATCACCACTGCACAGTAACCCCTAGACCACGGGCACAGCAATTAGAACATTCTTCTTGCTGAATTAAGATTTTTTTCAGGCAAAACAGCTGAAGACTAACAATTCTGTTTCTGCCCTTATGAGTTTCTATTCAATTCTATCCAAGCTATTATAATTAAGAGACTTTCACTAAAAAATCTTTCAGAAGCTCCTGTTTCTCTACATAGTACACGACAGGCACAGCTTCATAATTTGGTCATCTGTTATTGCTGTCCTGCTCACGACACATCTGGCTCTGATCAGGACAAATGGTGGATAAAGATTTCCCTTTCTTGGGGCTGAAGGACTGGTTGCTTCTTTCAGGCTTCACCAGACCAAACCAGTGATTCTGATGTGGTCCTACGAGAGCAGACAGGAGAGTGTTTGTGGTTCTGCCAGACTGTCCCAGGAATGACAACGCTACAGCCAGAGGACATCTCCTCATTATCAGCCCAGACTAACAAATAGCTGATAATGGAAGGATAGACACTGGAGAAACATCCCTCCAGTTTCCTGTTTCAGTAACACAACCCTCCCTGCCTGATCTTACACTCAACATCAGGCTGCACCCAGGCCAGCTTTAGTGTTTCTTTCATGCTTTACTGTTTACATCCTGCCTTCACCCTCCACATGTTTCCCATCACCAGCTCCTGAAGGTAAGTCATGAGCTTTGGCTATTGCACAACACAACCTCTCCAGGGACCTTTGATATTCTCCTCCAGATAGCTGGGTGGACAATAACCTTCTTTCCACATCCTCTACACTCTCAGATTCTGATTGACCAATTTGACCAAACTGAAAATGAAATACAGATGTAATTCCTTGATCTTCTTTATTTTTATTTTCATGCTGGAAAAGGTAGGACAATTCTTGGGAACAAGCTTGCATTAAGTATACATTATGTCACTGAATTTGCTTGACAGCCCTGCTGTGGTGGCATGTTCTCAGGCAGTTGCACTTGGGATGTCAATAATAAGTAGCATGAAAACATTAGAGAATCAGAGAAAAGCAGAGCTAGAAGGGCTCTTACAAGCGCATCTAATCTTCCTCTCTTGCCTCAAGGCAGAATTAACTCTATTTTCAACAGAGACTTACCTAAATCGAAGCTTTAAACCTTTACACTGATGTTTGAGAGTTCAAGAGAGAAAGTCATTCATTGGTAAAATTACCAAAAACAAAATACAAAAAAAGAAAACCAGAACCTGCAAGCCAGCAGCAAACATGTTTCCAAGAGACCACCCTAAGTAATGAATCCTGTTTTATGAGTTAATAGAATCATATACATGTCACAGAGTGTCCTGATCTGGAAGGGAGGAAGAACTCCAAGGGAGCAGAATGCTGTCAGGAACAGCATGGCAATGGGCAGGAGTTTGTCCCCTGCCTTCTGCCAGAACCAGATCTCACCCCTGGCTGATTATCACTGGGGCTGCCTGTGCCAGTGCCCATCCTCAATAATCCATACCCACGGGAAGAGCAGGAAGAGTTTCCTTTCCTCCCAAGGAAAGAAGGCTGCAAAAGCAAAGGTGTTCAGCAGGTCTGCAGGTCCTGTGGAGTTTTTGTGCTGTGTACACTGGCTGGAACTGCAAGACTGTACAAACACTGATGTAAACAAGTTTAGACCATAGCTTTAATTAAGAAAAAAAAAAAAAAACCCCAACCAAAACCCAACAACAACTCCCCCATCACATCTATTTGCAGCTGCACAGCATTCTCTGAGCTCTGTGGTGCTGTGGAGCAGCTGTGCTTTCAGTGCCCTTTTTCTAAAGAGAACATCATGTTCCCTTCTGCAGGAGCTCCAAGGAGCCAGGATTTTTGCCCCAGTGGAAACCACATGCATGTAGCCCCCTTCTAGGCTACAACTTTTATGTATCCTGAAATGACTTCCCAGAGCATTCTTTGAAAACCCTTCCGTTAACATGAATGTCTCAGCCAAGAACGGACTTTTCTGGATCTCGCTCACAGTCTGTTACCAAAAATTGCAGCAACATATTTTTCCAGCCTCTAGGAACACTGCATGTGACTGTGTTTTATTTCTGTAAGGACTCTGCCCCAGGATCATTCTTTAAAACTACTTCCAGACCTTGGAAGCATCTCACAAGCATCTTATTGTCCAAAATCCCTACATTAGATTATCACTGTGCACAGTGAGTAAAAACTGAGACCTCTAGAAAAATGCTTACAAACCTCTGCTAAGGAGTATTACAGAAACTCTAATGTGATCAAAATCTGATCAACACAATTTCCCCCAAAGTTAACTCTAAATCATACCTGGTGGAAACTGTCCCTGCCTATGGCAGGGGGTTGGAACAAGATGATCATTAAGGTCCCTTCCAACCCAAACCAGTTTGTAGTTCTGTGCTAACCATTTATTCTCACCAACTCTCACAGTTTTCACGTGACTCTTGGAACAGATGCCCAGGCTCTTGCTCAGAATGGTACTGCTGTACATGTCTCACTTCCACTTGTTTGACAGAACAAAAAAGTAATAAATTAAATGTATCCTCCATGGGTATGACTGTTCCTCCATGATCGTGGGTGGGCAGTAAATAGCATTACCTTGCAATCAAGTAAGGGTTTTAAAAGTGGATTGATGGTCTTTAGCAATTTTCAATACAACTTCTTCCAGTAGGAATTAACAGTAGCTGGTATGAGTGTTTTAAGAAAGAAAGAGTACATGAGAGGCAAAGAAACCTTTCCTGGTTTGCCATCGGCTGCAGTGGTGCAGACACAGCAGCTCCTGGCGCCAAAGAGCAGCCAAAAAAGAACACTCATTTCCAGGAGCATCCTGACTGGAGAGCTTCTATCCTGTGCAGTTCCTCCCTGCACTTACAGCCAAGCAGAACAAAGTCAGGAACCATCCTGACTGGCCCTTTACAACATAATTCCTACTGTGTGTGGACGGGTGGAATCTCACGTGGCCTTGAATGACAGGAAAGCTCCCTCTTCCTGAATGCTGCCATCAGTACTGGAGATCCCATGGACAACACTTGCTTGCAAGCACAGGACAGGCAGTGTCCTTTACAGCTCCACCTTCTGCAAATGAGGGATCACTAAAGAAAAGCAGGAGCTTAGGTTACCTAAAACTGCTGCACTTATAGCCTGAACAACACTCGGGGCCAATGGCACAAGTGAAGAAGTACAGCTGGTCTGACTGTTCTCAGAATCCCAGCCATCACTGCACTGAGGTAATATTTTACTGATTGTGTCATTGAAACCTGGGATTATTTCTGCACGTGGCTCAGTTCAGTAACTTGGACAAAGAACTTCAGACGCCATTTCCCATCTGCAAAGTCGGGATGGTGTTTTCCCCCGTGCCTCCGTGTGGCACATGGAGGGTGCAGGGTACTGCAGACGCTGCCAGAGCACATTTCCCAAAGCCCTCAGTGCCAGCACCTCCCCCTGAGAACAACGGTGCCTGGCTGCTGGGACCTTTCGGAACGCTGGCACAGACATGTTAAGGATTGCTGCATCACTCTTTTCAAAATGGGCCACTTCAGATCCTCATGGCACAGGTTTTGTATTCCTTTCCAAAAAACATGCAGTTCACTGAGCACACACATCAGCTCTCACTGAGCACAGGCTAGGAAGGACCAGCCAGAGGCACTTTTCCTCTGTACCAGCCTGGGCAAGAGGACTCACAGGAGAGAGAAGGGGCTTAACCTCACCCATCCCCATCACATCCCTCTCCTCCCTTGCAGAGGGCACCTGCTGAACAGGAGTTCTCAGTGAGGAGCATCCCCCATCACACACTTTTCCAGTGAACACATGGACTGAAATATTTTACTTCACTCTGGTTCTTTCAAGATTTTTTACAGGAGCAAAGTTTTAGTTGCACAGAGTGAGTAACAAATTTAATTTCAGTTCCCACCTGCCACAGCTTATGCTGAAAACCTCAGTCAAACACTATCACTTCTGAAGAAATATTATCATATAAGGCAGAGATAAAATAGACCAGTAAAAATAAACTGAAGGGGGAAAATGATTTCACTATTTAACCTTGTCAGCAAAGGGGAAGAAATATTCTAGAGGCAACTCAAGGCTCAGACACTACCAGTGCTCTTGCTGAAAGCCAAATTATTTTAACATACATGCTAAAAACGAAGATGGGATATGTTGTCGTAGCAAGCATTTGCTGGCTGCTTCTGTCCACACCTGTGGGCAGAAACACTCTGATGGAGACCAAAAAAAAATTTTTTATTACACATTAACTCCTCCATCTTTCCCAGTACTCTGCTTTTATATGTCAGTGCAACACAGGGGTCAGTATCAAAGCTAACTGCTTTTTTAATCCTGAAACACTTTCCATACTGAGTTTGTGACATGACACTTGCACATTTTTCTCTTGGTATCAACTAGAGATTTACATTCTAAATTGGATGCTGATGAAAACAGTATCAACAACTTAATTCTTTATGGTTGTGATTGGCTTCAATAAAATTAGGAAACTTTTTTAAAGCTATCAGTGTGTTCGGGTTTAGATTTGTTTCTTTTTTACTTATAGAATTTTTTCCCATAAGTTGCTACGAGACCAACTACTGGGTAGTTGTGGGTGCTTGACCAAAACAAAGGGATGGCCAAAAGTCAGGAGGGGGAAGATAACATGAGTTTGGGGGCAGGAAAAAAGGAGGGGCTGGGGGCAGCTTGGCTCTCTCTCGCAATGCAGAGGCTGTTTACTTGATGCGAGAAGAGTTCACTGTCACCACCACGTCCAGTCCTGGGAAATCTACCCCCATCCACCCGTGTGCCCAGGAGTTCTGAGCTCTCCTCCTCCTGCCCTGCTGGAGCCAGGCCGGCCCTGTCCCACCACCGCCGCTCCTTCGGCGCTGCTGTGACTCTGTGCTCCGCTGTGAATCTTTGTGCTCTGCTGTAACTGTTTGTGCTCTGCTGTAACTGTTTGTGCTCTGCTGTAACTGTTTGTGCTCTGCTGTGACTGTTTGTGCTCTGCTGTAAATCTTTGTGCTCCGCTGTGAATCTTTGTGCTCCGCTGTGACTGTTTGTGGTCCGCTGTGAATCTTTGTGCTCTGCTGTGAATCTTTGTGCTCTGCTGTGAATCTTTGTGCTCTGCTGTAACTGTTTGTGCTCCGCTGTGACTGTGCTCCGCTGTGAATCTTTGTGCTCTGCTGTAACTGCTTGTGCTCTGCTGTGACTGTTTGTGCTCCGCTGTGACTCTCTGTGCTCCGCTGTGACTCTCTGTGCTCCGCTGTGGCTCCGCATGCCCTGCCCTGCTGGGACATCCTGCCGTTCCAGCTGCTGCTGTGCAGCTTCTGGTTTACCTCATCCACCAGCCCAGGACTTTCCACCGTTCCAGCTCGGTGCTCTCAGAGTCCTGCAGGGGCACCGAGATCAGACTGCCCCAGGCTTTGTGAAGCAAAGCCCCGTCGAGGTTTCTGGTTCTGTTTTGTTGTTAATGCAGCAGTTGCCGTTGTTTGTTTTGCTTTGTTATACGTCCTAGTAAAGAACTGTTATTCATATCCCCCATACCTCTGCCTGAGAGCCATTCCATTTTCTAAATTATAATAATATTGGAGGGAGGGGGTTTGAATTCTTCATTCCAAGGGAGGCCCTGCCCTCCCTAGCAGACACGTGTCTTTCAAACCAAGACACAGTGAATCACAGACAGGTTCCTGAAAAATAAACCTTACGCAAACTAACTGAAAGAATGCATTTGGTTTTTTTAAAAACCTGCAAAATTCAGGTTAAACATCATCATTCAAAATCTTGTAGTTAATATTTATTGAGAATCCTTTGGAAAGATGCTGCTGTTGGCTCATCTTTCTTAGACAACTCTACGAACTGAAAAATACATTAAAAAATTGAGCAGATGATCCTTATTCAAATAATTTGGGAGAAGGCCACAGAAACAAAGTAACCCTGTGTAACCTCAAGCTTACCAATGAAAATTAAAGGCAGTCTGAGAAAAAAAGTAAACTGAAGACACTGCAGAGAAATATTATTAAATAAATGGGTAACCAAGACCACGTCATCATGTGATGGCTCTGGGGGGTTCACAGAACACGGGGTGACACAGGCTGTGTGAAAATCTGTGCTCTGGGCTGCACTGTACAAGTTATCCAGAAGCAGATCCCAACTGTGTGGGTCCTACATGCATCTCCTGAACCCTTGGCATCTCACCAGAAAAACTGCTGCAGAGCCTGCTTGAACCATCACAGGATGGAAGAGACCCACAAGGATTGAGTCCAGCCCCTGTCCCTGCACAGACACCCCACCAAGCCCACCCTGGGCATCCCTGGCAGTGCTGGCCAAAGGCTCCTGGAGCTCTGGCAGCCTCGGGGCCGTGCCCATTCCCTGGGGAGCCTGGGCAGTGCCAGCACCCTCTGGGGGAAGAACCTTTCCCTGCTCTCCAGCCTGAGCCTGCCCTGGCCCAGCTCCAGCTGTTCCCTGGGTCCTGTCCCTGTCCCAGGGAGCAGAGATCGGAGCTGCCCCTCGGGAGGAAGCTCAGACTGTTCCAGGATCAGGAGACAGGTGGAGGCAGAACCCGAGCACAGTGGGAGACCTGACCTGAAAGGTGCAAGCCGGTACTTCACAGGCACTACCAAAGACCACACCAGCAGACAGGCATGGCAGCAAGGAAATGAACCAAGAGCAAAAGGTAGGCTGAGTATCTGGGAAAAAAATTCTGACAGAGTGAGAATCAATATAAGGAATTAGTCCTCAGGGAAACAGTGGAAGTGCTTTCGCATGGGTATTTTATGAGAGACTGGGCACACTACCAACAAATGTACTACAGGAAAGAATCAGACAATGGCAAGGAAATGGATTAAACGTGTTAGCAAGACAATTTCCAGATCCAATTTCTGTGAAGAGAAGACCTCACCACTGGACTTGTGTTGTTACCATTAAGCACTGCCCCACACAAGCCCCAAGTCCCTCACTAGCATGGGTATGGTCTTAAGATAGACCACACCAAAGACTGAAAGGGATCTGGGAGTGTCTCTTCATTGTTATTTTATTTTCATATTAATGATGGGTCAATTTATGTCCACAGATTTTGTAAGACAGAATTCACCAGGGATACTGAGGAGGGGAAAACCGAGACACAGACTAAAGCTTTCGGAGAAAATGAGGGCTGAAGTTGATTAAAAGAAAAAAACAAGCCAGAGGAACATAATATTTAAAGACACATATGTGGGAGAGGCGACTCTTTTCCAAGGACACATGGCAGCAATGGAAACATGGAAAATGGCTGGCTGGCCAAACTGCTTTTCTGTATTTGTCTCATCCTTTCCAGTTCACTTCAGTTCACTGGAGCACAGCAGAAGCGCCAGCAGCTTTTCCTTATGTAAGGTTCCCAGCACTGTAACAAGCACAGAGCCCATTTCAGCACTGACCGGGATCTGATCAGGCCTCTGTAAAGCACTGCCCAACATCCAAATCAGAGCAGCCACTGCAGATGCAGCTGTGGAAGAAACCAAAGGCCAGAGTTTCCCTTTCACTTGTTGACTAATGGGGGTTGGCCACAACATCCAAATAAACAGGTGCTTAACAAAGGGATAAAGTGTTAAATCCAGGGATGAGCCCTCTGTAAACACACACTGGCCCATTAAAAACCCTTCCCCTCCTGCAGGAAGGAATTGTTCCTTCATGGTGAATTTACTGGCACCTCAGCAGGGAAGTGAAGCAGCCCAGAAATTGATGGAGCTGATGAAGCTGACCATCAGGGCAGAGGACTGGAGCAGAGCTGTCATGCTAAACCAGTGTCAAACACACAAACCTCATAATACTCAGTTTCTGTCAGCTTTACACTGGCAGCTGTGCAGAATGAGGCACCCTCCTTCAGACCATGGGTTCATGTAAACCCGCAACAGTATCTTATTATTTAAGACATTGGGTAGGAGGCCCATCTTCTTGCCCAGAGATAATGATTAAGATCCTCTTTGATCTGTATTTCATCATGTCTTTATTTTTTTGTCATCTCATTGGGGGTTTTTTGGTGTTCCCCAAATGTATCAATCCTTTCTGTTAGCTCCTGGCTAGGTTACTGCAGAGAAGACCATGAAGATGCTTCGTGGGATAGCAGAGCATTTCCTGTCTTCTCATGGCCCTTCCAGATCGAAGAATCACTGAGCAATGTCCTGTCTTCCAGAGTTCTCCAAAGCTAGGCAATAGCAGATGCCAAGGGAATAGTAGTTTAACAGAGTACATGTGAACAGATACTTCCCTGACGCTGTCCCAGCCTCTAGGAATCTGCTAGACAGAGACGGAGATTGTGTTTGTAGAAGTGTTTGGTGGTGGTTTTATTCCATCAATTTCTTCAGTTGTTTCTTGAATTCACACAAGCTTTAGCATTTGCACCACCCCACCCCACAGCTTTCCACAACTCATCCATGGTGCATGAAAAAGCATCTCCTTATGATGGATCTAGAGAAATCTAAACCTTTTCACTGTTATTTTGAAGCTCCACAACTCTGGTATTAGAAGACATTGGCCACAATCCTTCCCATCTCCTGTTCCTTATTTCTCTAATAACCAACTGTATACAGCAGATGGGAGCTGCAACATCAAACCCAGCCCCATCCCAATGAAATGTCAGAAGAGCTGAAAAGCACCTGAGAACAAAGAAACAAAACACAGAATAGAATGTTGAGAATGGACAGGCTTCTAAATTTGAGCCATTTTTCAGAGGAACAAAGTTTTGATCAGCAGATATTTCAGGAATGCTGAAAGATCAGATTTCATTAATATAAGGCTCTGGGGAAGTTTGTTTTTCTTGTTTTTTTGGCTGTTACATCAGATTAAAAACTCCAGCAATTTCTTTTGTTTTAATGTTTCCACAAAAAGAACTGACACAAGCACACCAGATTAATCCATTTCTGTAAGCAGAATCTGAACATGGATGGTTCTGGAAAGCTTTGGGAAGCACATGGATTTCCAGTATCCCAGGCACATGGCTGACCACATTTATTGGTACCTCTGCAGGATTTGGAGAGATAAATGCAGAGTTCTGGTGGAGGCTGTAAGAGAGTTCAGATCTTGCTCTCCTTTCCATGAATTTCAGCAGTAGATGCTGAGACAATGGGATAAATCCTGTTATCTTTAAGATAGTAGAATCATCAGGCATTAATTGTAGCATCCACCAATAAACTTATCTAGGTCATCTGCCCAAAGGCAGAAAAGAGTAAGGCTTCAATTAAATAAATCTGCTGTAGCCCTCCATGCCTTTTTTTCATTATTTTAATCTGTAGCTCAAAATTATGAAAAAGAAGTCCTCAGCCTTGAAGAAACTGAATGTGTACCTTCCTCTACATTTAATGCTGCTGTTTCTTGAGGAGTTAATAAACATCAAATGAATAGAAGAGCTTTGAGTCTGCCACCAGCATGGATTGTCATTTAAATCCTTTTCAATTACGAGAACAATGAGAGCATGTGCCTGGAAAGGACTTCAGGGAGCCATATCCTTTTAACCTCCCACAGCTCTTTGGTCAAGGGCTCTCCAGGGAATCTGGCAGGTTGGCAGCACTGGGAACATCCACGTCTTGCATTCAGCCACACCACGCAGTGGGGCAGGAACATTGCCAGAAATTACAGACAGGCCTAATTCCAAGAGAGGGCTTAATCTTCAGAAACAAGGAGTTAAGAAAGAAAAGATCCTAGTCTTCATTTTATCTGGACTGTATTAACCAGAACTGACTGTGCAACTGTCACCAAGCAAAGAAGGAAAGTCTGTTGGTATAAACAAACCCTTTATACAATTTCCATGCCCAACTGATTCAAATATGCTCAAGGCCCCTTAAAGCACCTCACATCATTCTGCAAAATTTACTTTTAAATCTTGAAGTTAAGAAATACTTGAAAGAAACACAGGTTTGGGGGCACTACTAGGTCAGGCTCAAACCTACCTGATATTCTACATTAATTGTTGCAGGGAAAACGGACCTCTGGAATAAAAGAACCAATATGATTTGCACAGAAGTTGTATATTGTTTACATTTACACACTAGATACAGCTTCTAAGTGTATAGTCCACATGGGGCACATAACTTCAGACTGGCCAGGTCGCCTGTCCATGAGGCGGGCACATCTGCTCCAGAACATCCAATTGGCGGAGCATCCATCATCGTGCTGTGCCTCTCTCATCTATTGTTTACATTCTTGGTAGTTAGATTCTCAGGCTCACTGCTCTTGGTTTTGCACCTGTTGTTTTCTCAGCAACCTTGAAAAAATCCTGAGAGCTCTCAAAAACAGACTGCAGGTGTCTTGTTATCTACAAAGATTTTGGCTGGTATATAGAATGGTCTAAGTAGTTCAGATGCATTGCTACAAATTGTGTTTTCCATTCCTTTTGCTCTGTTCAATATAAGTGGATATTTGAAAAATGCACTTTATTTCTATCCCGCATTTACTCCATATCTCAATCATTAAATTAAGTAATGGAATGATTTAGCAGCTTTGGTGTTGCTGCATTGCTATAGCTCCAGAAGGCAGGATGGATATACTGGGGAACACTCAGGAAGACAAGCAACACTTCTGCCAGTCACAGATCAAAGAAAGAGGACCTCTATATTACTCTAATTTTTTTATTCTTCATATTCCTTTGTATTTTTTAATGTTCTGCTCCATAACCCAAGGCTGCATTTTATGAATGCTTATAAATGACATTAGTATTTCCTGGTAATATGAAGAATCTGGATCAGCTAACAGGAAATAGAAGATATCCATCTTCCAAAGTATTTTGGGTTGCAATGCAAGATGTAACCAAAAGTATGTATTCTATTGCCATCTGTTGAAACCGGTTGGGGAGGTGTTTTCTTTATCTCTTCTATGACCCATCCTCCCTCCAGAGAGGTATCTTCTGTTAACGGGCCATTAAGGCTCACTGCATGACTGATAAAATTACATCATCCCGTTCTGAGATGCTCCACCCAATGGGAGGAGCCAAGCATTCCTACCTGCATAAAACCTGAGGTTCAGAACACCAGGACATCCTGTTTCCACTGGATTCCAGAGGAAGACAGGACCCATCTACACCACCACTGGACCTTCAGAGGAAAACTACACCCTTCTACAGGATCATCTCTGCTCCAACAGAACCACAACTGTCCCTCCAGGAGGACTTAACTGGACTGCTGCCGACACCCTGACCAACAGGGTGTCAGGCTGTATTCTGACTCTGTCAGTGTTTTCCTTTGTTTGTTTGTCTGCCTTTTTTTTTTGTATTACTATATTTTTAATATTCCTAGTAAAGAACTGTTATTCCTATTCCCATATCTTTGCCTGAAAACCCCTTAATTTCAAAATTATAATAATTTGGAGGGAGGGGGTTTACATTCTCCATTCCAAGGGAGGCTCCAGCTTTCTCTGGCAGGCACCTGTCTTTCCAAACCAAGACACAGAGGATGAAATGGAGTTTCCATCTACAGATGGTTCAGTGGCACTTGGGTACCTGCCAGGTCCTTTTTGGCAATTAGAGGACCAGTAAGAATAAATGAAGCTTTAGGAGCACCAGTGTACAACTGCTTATTCCACTACTTTGGCAATGATGGGTCCAAAATTACAAGAAATTTCCTTTCAGATCTCAGCTCACTAACACAGAGCACTTCAGCCATCATTTCTAGAACACAGGCATGTCCAGTTCTTGAAAGTCACACTGACACATGCACTAGTGATGAGGGAAGGGTGTTCTCTCTGCCTCAAAACCCACCTTGGGCTCACTGAAACAGATCCAGTACATGCATCTACTGAACCATTTCAGCAAAATGTTGGCTAAGAGATATTGCATGATTTGTTAGCTAGAAGGGACTGGAACTACCTCAGTACAGCCTCCTGTTGTATTCCACAGTTTCGCACCCCATCCCCAGGGCAGCAGAGTCACCAGGATCCTGCCTGTCTCCTGCGGGGCAGGGCTGTCCATCTACATCCCCAGGGGGTTTGACACAAGCACAGATGGGAGGTGGAAGGAAAAATGAAGCATATTTGCTTTGCACCCCACTCTGCCTCGGGGGTTCTGGCAAATCTCCTTGCACATATGGCAGAGTTTGGTTTGTTCATGGTTAAACCACAGCAGCTCCTTGACAAGTGCTGTAACAACAATACAGGGAATGGAAACCAATGCCAGAAGAGACAGGAAATGGGGAAAGCAATTACCCATTATTTACTAAATAGAAACATTTGAATTCATTGATTTGGTTTTAGCCAGGTCCTTTTTTAGCAGGGTATGTTGCCTCATTTTCTCCTCTACTTTGTTTAAGACATCTCCTACAGTTAGTCCTGTTGTCAAAGGACACAAACTTCTAGGAGAGCCTTCATTTTTGGATACAACTCATGCTGTTTTAGACTCGTGCCCTGGACACTCCTCCCTGGGGGCTGCACAGATCCTGGGCTGACCAGCCCTGTGGGACCCAGAGCCACAGCAGATGTCAACCTCCACTCCCTTCCAGGGACTTCTCACCCCCTTAAGGCAAAAATACAGTGTCTGGTCTCACCCCAGGCAATGGGAGGAGATGCAGGACTCATGGCTTCACTCACAGACCCATAAGCACTGCAATTCCGGACTGGAACACCAAGGGGTGGGGTGGCATTTAAAACAGGACCCAAAAGAGACTAAAAAATCCATTGGAACACCACACCACACACACAGCACAGCAGCAGAAGGCCAATACTGAAACATGTGAACACAACGAGTTGATTCCAAGCTATTTTCCATTCTAGAAAAGGCATAAATCATTATAAACCAGGCTTACAGAACCCCAACAGCAGGACTGTAATGCTTGTGATCTGAAATTGCTTGTAATTTCACAAAACTTTATCTCAGCAGATATTTCCTTGATGGAAATTGCAGACTGAATTACTTGAGAAAATTCTTTCATAAGCATTTCCTCCATTTCTGAAACAACTATGTTTTCCATACCCGGATGTGGCTTTGCCATTCTCATCAAAATCTCTAAAATCAGGCCAAGGCGAGAGCCCCAGAAAAACCTTCATTTGCAACTGCTCAGTGAAGAACAGCTAGAAGGTCAAACTTAAATTTCTTTGGGGGCCCTAAATTCCTTTTGCAGCCATAGCTATTGCTGTCACAAGGTACTACTGAACAGATTTCCTTCATCCCACTTGTGCCCTGCACGCCAAAATGCAGCACTAGATACCAACCACGTGATGACATTTGAAGGTCATTTCTGTCCACAGCAGCTACCACAGAACTCTTATCATCATAGTCATCATCAAACCTGAACACACACGAGGGCAGGGAATTGAAATCCTTGCTCCTTCTGCCACCCTGGTCTTTTGATTGACCAACAGGTTCTCACTTTCCAGCTGAAGGCTGACCTCAGCCAAGGGCTGGCAGATCACAGGTTACCCAAGTCTCTCCCTCTGTCACAAAAAGCAGCACTTGCACCAGCACATCTTCTGCAGACCCTGCAACATCAACATGGCCAGGGTTCTCACCCCATCATTTACAAACCATATTTTTGGTAATATTTCCTTTGAAGAGACTCTTCCAAGTCACCCAGATTCCCTTACTCCTGAGCATCTCTCTTTCTATTGGGCACTCTGGGCAGCTTCCCTCAAAGGAAGTGCTAAAAATATTAATCTGCAAAAGTGATTTAAATTCTCATACAAGTTCTTTCTCATTTTGATGATCATCTTCTGTTCTCACCTCTGAGCTGAACGTAAACAAAGTCCCATGTGCTCCTTCTAACATACTGTCACAGGGTGATCATGCATCAGCAAACTCTACAAGGTCCTTCGGGAGCATCCCAACATCTCAACTTTACACACCATGGAATCAGTGAGGTGGGAAAAGACCTGGTCCAATGCTTGACAACCCTTTCCATGAAAAACATTTTCCTAATATCCAACCTAAATCTCCCCTGGCACAACTTGAGGATGTTTCCTGTTGTCCTGTCATTTGTAACCTGGGAGAAGAGACTGACCAACAAGCTCCTGTCAGGGAGTTGTAGACAGCAACAGGGGAAAAACAAAGCCTTATCTCCATCCTGCTTTTGGTATTTTGCACAGACAGACCAGGGAGATGTTGGCCAACTTTAGCCAGGAATGATCAACAGGCTCCTGGAGCATCTCAAGGTTCTTCCCACCCTCTGCAGGATTCTAGAACTGATTTCTTCCTGTACATAAAGGCCACAGAGTTTGCTTCAGTACTGGGCTCTTCTAACTTCACCCCACTGTTCCTGTTTCATTCACTTCTACCAGTGATGGAAAAGCTGGGAACTAGAAAGGAGACAAAATGAGACCTAGTACAATTTGCATTCCCAAATAAGCTTGTTTTCACACAGAAGACAGGAAGCAAACATCCTCCAAGTCAGGACTCCTAATAACTTCTTCCTGCAGTGATAAAACACTTCAATTCCCCAGACAGAATCAAAAGACGAGGCAGAGTTTTACCTGCTCCATGGGAAATGATGGGGGGCATGGGCTGAGTCAGGAGACAGAGTAGAGGTGACTACTCCTTCCTGCCACTTACCCCTTCACCAACACTCATCTATGTCGAGTTTACAAGTGCCTTAATCAACATACAGCACATCTCCTCAAACCTGCTTTTCTCAGCTTCAAGTGTGAAATTAAAATCATCCTCGAGGAGGCCATCTGTGCAAGGCAGCCTATAGGAAATGGAGCTTGCACAGATGGGACTCATGACATACTCCCTTGTGTCATATCAACACACCAGCTTTGCAAATCTGCCCTAAATAAATCAGAACTGACAACACATTCTGTCTGAGGCCAGCAGGGCTGTGCAAGCCTAGCATGTACTTGGCAGGGGCTGGATTGTTCTCTCCACTTTTAACAAACAACTCTCTCATAAATGGAAAACTTGTGAACGTTCAAGTCTTCTGCAGTGTTCAAATGTCTGGAGGATCCAGTTCAGCAAAGGCTCCTGGAGGGATCAACTAATTGGCCTTCAAATTCCTAGACATGAAGCTGTAGGTTGCTTTAAAAATAGCAGGACATGACATGGCCACCTCACAATCCACAGTGGGGACAGACGCTGGTCTGGAACATTTTCTAGTTCCATTAACTCTTCACCAACACATAAAAATAACACTGTAAAGATGTTTCATTTTACAAGTGACATTAGGTGAAGAATATAGCTGAGCAATATGGCTGAACACATATGGAAATGCTTAAGCACCAGCTCTATTTTCTGTCCAAGCTGTCTGTGGACAAACACAATAAACTGAAGTTACACATGTGAAAACTCAATGTACTATATGAAAAAAAAAGGCAAAAAAAGTGTGTTTTCATTAAAAACTTTTGTTGTTGTTTTTGTTTGGTAAGAGGAGCATCTGAGAGTGAAGGGAGTACCTTGAAACAGGCAAGCACAGAAATAATAAAATGCAGGAGAGTAAGGCACTGAAGACAAGCCTTCCCAGGTCAGATCACACCTTCACCTGGCCAGTGCCTCTCAGACAGCGGCCTAAGGGAGAGAACTGGGAGCAGTGTCCCCAGCTCATCCCTTGATGATCTGGGGCCTTTAGATCTGACTATGCCAAAGCTTCAAATTCCCTCAGACTTTGTTTTTTCTCCATCCACTGCCTCCCTCAGGTCTCTTAAGACTCCCCTATCATTCTCATGGTAACTGCTCTCGGGTATAAGAATCATCACTGCTACACCTTTTCTCACCTTTTAACCAGTCACTGGTTTGCTAAAGAATGTTCTCTTATCCCCAGGAAAGCAGTTGCTCTAAGGTGCTGCGACAAAGGACCATGACAGGAACTGTTAGAAAATCTGAGGACACCACACACACTGGAACACCCAAATCCAAATGTTTGCTCTTGAAGATTCCTCAAGTGCAACTTCCTTTTACAAAAGACATGTTGACTCCTCCACATCCGTATAAAATCAAGGGCCAACTCATTCTGATCTATATTATTCTTTTGACAATGCTGCACAATACAAAGCCAGATTTCTGTCTGCTGCTCCCCAAGCTCCCTGGAACTCCCTTGTAGGTTGGCATCATATCAGACCTGTCTGTTTTCTAACAGGAATGAGGAGATTTTAATTGAAAGGTTGCATACAAGCGGTAATTTTTTAACATTTCCTCTCCTTACTCCTTCCTAGGCTCTGTCATCCTGGTCCCTGCAGGCAGGTATTGCTCACTGTGTTCTTAAATTCTTAAATTAGTGTTATAGATGAGTAATGCAATAGTTGGCTCTCACAATTAAGAGATTAATATTATATGTATGTTAAGAGAAGTTTTATTGATGTATAGTTATGCTTTTGTGATCTGTTCTCCCCATAGTCCTCTTTCCCTTCCCCCTCGTCTTGTTGTCACTGGATGGCCTTGATGGCCGGGGCATTTGGGGACAGGCCTGGCTTGTGACTAACAGGGGCAGCATGGCAACACCTGACTCCAACCAAGGTGTGAGAGAGTGATCTCCACCAAGGCACGGCAGAGAAGGAGTTGACTGGCAGGCTCTGGGAGGGGCCGGGGTGACCGGGTGCAGCACCAGGGGTGTCAAAGGCGGAGCAGCCGTTCTGTGGCCGAGCACAGGGCGCTTTAGTTCCATGCTCCCAGCGCTGTAATTCTCCTTATTCAGTCACTTGGTTGTGTTTTGCAAAGGTTTAATAAACCTTTGAAATTTCAAAAGTAAGCATCGTTTCACACATTAGTAGTTGGGTTTGAGATGGGTTCTGGTAAGGAAACCAAGCACAATGTAGATGCCTCAGAAACTCAATGTTTCTTTCTGCTCCACTTCCTGATTTTTCACACCCTGGTGTGCTGGTTTTGCATTGATTGACATTTAGTGAGGAGGGAAGAAGCCACCCACAGAAATGTTTTTCCTAAGAGAAGCTGCTAACAGCTTCCTCCGTGCCTGACAAAACCAATCAGTGACTAGTTTTGAATACTAACACCTTGTTGAACCACTAGAAAGCTGAGCACGCCTCTGTGAACGCACACGTTAAAAATCAAACAAATCCCAGGACAGCTCTCTTCTTCCAGCCGGGGAACACGTAACAGGCACAAGCCATATGAGGAACAACTGACGGAGCTGAGGTTGTTTAGCCTGGAGAAAAGGAGACTCAGAGGTGACCTTATCGCTCTCTACAACTTCCTGAAGGGTGGCTGTGCTCAGCTGGGGGTTGGTCTCTTTCTCCAAGCAACAACGGACAGAACAAGAGGACACAGTCTCAAGCTGCGTCAAGGGAGATATAGGCTGGATATTAGGAAAAAATTTTTCACAGTAAGAGTGATAAAGTACTGGAATGGTCTGCCCAGGGAGGTGGTGGAGTCACCATCCCTGGATGTGTTTAAAAAAAGACTGGATGTGGCACTTGGTGCCATGATCTACTTGAGGTGTAAGAACATGGTTGGACTCAATGACCTTGAAGGTCTCTTCCAACCTAGAAATCCTGTGAAATCCTGTGATCCTGAGCAGGCCCTGCTGAGGGGCCCCGTGCCAGCTGGGCTGGGCCCAGTGGCTGTTAACATCCTGCCCCTGGACTGGTTCAGCACGGGCCTGGGGGGCCAGGCCGGGCCCCCGAGATCCTGGCACAGCCCCAGCGTGGCCTGAACCTATTGCCGTGACTGCTTCGGCCACCACCTGGTAGAAACCATCATGATCACCACAGGCCCCGGGCAAGATATTAACTCTTTCATTGCACAGATGAAACTTGCAGAGCATTGACCCTCTCTTGAGTGAGAGAAAAGGAGAGAGTGAAAACATGTAGAGAAACAACATGAAGACACCAAGGTCAGTGAAGGAGGAGTCAAGTTCCATATGGGAGGAGAATGAGGAGATGTCTTAGGCTGTAATTCTTTTGCAAGGCCATGGTGATGAACTGTTGATACACTAGAATATCCCTTTAATTCATGAAAACAGTATGGGGAGATGGAGTGTTCAAATTGCAGATATGAGCAAAGGCATTCATGCTGAAGCAAGTAAATGTTGAAGTAGCTGTGATCTCATGAGAAGCTTGAACAGAGAAGAAGATGAGAGTGATGAAGACCCTCTGCTGCCAGGGAAAGAAGAAGAAGATCTTCCCAGAGATGAAGATGATCTCAGAGACAGATGAAGAGAACCTTTCCTTTGAACACCTCATCCCTAAAAGAGTTCCCCATGAGTTAGACATGGGCCACGAATGCAGCTGTGGGAAGGCTGCATGAGATGGGAGGGACTTCATGAATGCAGATTTCCGAGCGGCTGCCATTTGTGGGAATTGAAGCCACGAGAGAACAGTTTTCTTGTGGAGAAGTCTCCATGACATGGCAAAAGAGACTCCTCTCCCTAAGAGAACTGATGAAAGACTATTTTGGAGGTGGTCAACTGACCTAAGGTTTTATCTCTGCACACTGTCAGTGGGAAAGAAGGTTGTGGGGGGAGAAGTGTTCTGAAGGTTTTATTCTGATTCTTATTATTTTTTTCTTTTCTTTCAGTTCTGTTTAAATAAAGTTTTCTTTATACACTTTAAGGTTTTGAGCCTGCTTTGCTCTTCTCCTAATCCTATCTCGCAGCAGAAAAGGAGTAAATAATTTTAGTGAGTGCTCAACCCACCACATTATTTGGTGCATTGGCCGGGAAACTCAAATTGTTGGAACTAAAACCACTACACCTGGTCTCCATGGGTTTCTTCAAGCTTTTAGACAAGCTTCTTATTCCCAACATATTTGGGAAAGAACTGTTACTTTTTATACTTTCAGAAAGCCTTTGAAAGTGTCTTATTTTTTATCTATTCTTTTCTATCTTCCTCACTTGGTCATGACTTCAGCTTTTGGAAGGATGCCCCTGCCTCTCCAGCCTTCCTTCCCTGCTGCTTCACATCAGAACTTCTCTCTCTCACAGCCATTGACAGAGTTGAGGCATTTCCTCTGCAGCACAGAGCCTTTAAATCAGCTTCAGCTCCCTATAAAGGTTTCACCCTTTGTAGGGAAACTTGTCACCACTCCTTTCAGTTTCTTTTTAACCTGCTGCCTCAATCGGATATATTTGTCCTTTGCAAATCAAGGGATTGCACTTCACTGAAGTTTTTGGCTTGGGTTACTTCTGCAGGATCTGTAAGTGCACTTGTGTTCACTGGCAGTACAATTCTGAATCAAGTTCTGCACAGTTCCCAGAAGAAAGTCAAAATTATCTTCTCCTGTCTAGATTCCTCCACCAGATGTTTCCCAAGGATGTCATTCTTGGACTAGGGTGCCAGTTTTCTCCCATTGTTTTTTCCTGTTTTAAAGCTCCATACTCCTTATTATTCTATACTTTTCCTATCTCAAAAAGCTGGTATTTCAGCTTATTGCTTGGTTTATCATGCTGCATTTGCTTTGTTCTACAGAAAATGTGAAAGCTAATTATGCTTCAAGAAAGGCCACTACGATTTAGCTATTATTCATCATGTAAGTATAGAATAATTGTTTGCATTGCTTCTATTTTGTGGTCCTTTATAAATATATAAACATCCAGAAAGATGAATCCACAGGACAGATCCAGTTCTGCTCATACCAAGGAATTAAAAATAATTGCTCTCTTTGGAATTTCAGAATTAAATACATCACTGAATGAAACATTTTCTTTAGAACCTCAAAGAAAAGCAAGAAATGACAGGACCTTGCTAGCAGTTTATTTTCATTGGTCACTGAACAATAACTGCGACAGCTATTTAACCCTCACTCAACTCTTCCTGTTGATGTTGATGCTGATCATGTTTGACACCTCAAACCAGCACATCAGTAAGAAAATAAGCTATAACTGAAAACTTCTCATTAAGTACGATTTTGTTTTTTAAACACCTGTTAAGAGAATAACACTGCTGTCCTGGTTTAGGGCAAATTTTGGGAGGAAACCTCCAAATGGGGTCCCTCTAGAAAGCAAATTCAAGTGGCCCCTCCCCCAACTGGTTCAGGAAAAAAATTCCTTAAAGAAAAAATTTCCTAAAGAAAAGCTTATTCAACAAGCAAAGGGTTCACAAGCATAAAAAAATATTAATAATATTAAACAATAAAACCTCTCACTGTTCTGAGGAGAGATGGCAAAACTGACAAAGCCCTTGCCGTGGGTTGTAGCTCAGCTTGCCCAGTCTCCTGTCAGTCCCTCAGTGCTGGAAAATGCCATCCTGGGCCCCAGTGGGCTGCTGGCTGGAGCTCTGGGTGTTTTCTAGGTTTTTCAGTCCAGAACGGGTTTAAACAGTTCTAATAAAAAGAAAAAAAAAAACAGTCCAGGGAACTTCTCTGCCTCAGCTAGCTAAAAACTAACTAAAAAGCAAAGGAGAGGTCTCTCTCACTGTCCGTCTGTAGACAAAACAGTCCAGGAGCAGAATGTGGAGGAGTGAGTGCAGTTTCTGCAAACAAAGTGCACACTTCTTCTCTCCCCCGCTTCACTCTTGGAACCAGTCTTAAAGGTGTAGAACTCAATGTCAGCATAAACAGAACAGACAATTGGGGATACAAGCATCATAAAGTCACCCCAGGACAACTGCCTTTACCTGCAGTGGGAAATGAGCAAGGTAAAAAAATTGCTGACCTGAATGCTGGACAGAATGGTATAGACAGCATTTTTAGATCAAAGGCTAAATCCTCACCAAAAAAAAAAAAAAAGACAAAGTTACTGCAGAGAGATCAAAATGCATCAGCCTTAATATTGCACATACTCATTAAACATGTCAGCTGGTTGTACAGAGAAGTATGAAACGGGATTTAGGTACCAGTCAGTATTCAGTGCTACTGTTCCTTCAGCTGAGTCCCCCATTTTCCTGTCTCTGTTCCTGAAGCTGCTGAGGTTATGGAGACAATGATTCCCTTATCATACTTGTACTTCTGTGACACAATCTCCTGAGCTGAAAGGGACCCACAAGGACAAGAGAGTTCAGCTCCTGTCCCTGCACAGACACCCCACCAAGCCCACCCTGGGCATCCCTGGCAGCGCTGGCCAAAGGCTCCTGGAGCTCTGGCAGCCTCGGGGCTGTGCCCATTCCCTGGGGAGCCTGGGCAGTGCCAGCACCCTCTGGGGGAAGAACCCTTCCCTGCTCTCCAGCCTGAGCCTGCCCTGGCCCAGCTCCAGGTGTTCCCTGGCTCCTGTCCCTGTCACAGAGAGCAGAGATTGGAGCTGCCTCTCTTCTTCCCCTCACCAGGAAGTTGTAACTGCGATGAGTCTCCCCCAGGTTGAACAGACCAAGTGACTTGACTAAGAACTACTCTTGTAAATCACAGCAGAGAAGCCACAGAACCTGCCTGGCCATTCTCCAGCACTGACTCAGCACCAGAAGGAAAACTTTGAGCCTGCAGTTACACATTTTCTAGGGTATGAGTATACAGTGCCCAGTCATGAAAACAGAGAAAGGCAAGATCCCAGCAAGCAAGACCCCACCACCTTCTATGGCCTCTGTCACTCAAAGGAGTTACAGTAGTCCCAGGATAGGCTTTCCATCACAGATCTGCCCAGGCTGCACGGACAATGCCTGACCCACCCCACATTCACACAGAGCTCTCCTGTTCAGGATTCCAGCTGCATGTTTGAGCTCACACCCTCATTTCCCATGGATCATCAAGTCTACCCTGTAGGATAACACATACCAAAGGTGGCAAATTAACATCAAAATAAAGCAAGATACCCTGGGAACAGGGAGGGAGAGGGGAAATGTTTTACATCATCTCCCAGAGTAAGTTGATGGAATTCCCAATGCTCGGTACAAGGGAATTGGTAATGAGAGAGAAGTAAATTCCTTCACCTCTGGGTTGAAATCCTAGTCAGGCTGGTAGTAGCCAAGACCCATTAGCTCAACATCTGCTAGTTGTTTGGCAGCCCATGTGAAGTGAGTTATATTCCTCAGTGTCCGCATCCCAGTCCCACTAATTGGCACCCCATTGGCAATCTAAACACAGAGGTTAAGGTCTGAGCACACAGCAGGCAGCAACTCTGAGATCAGGCAGCTTCAGTTTGGAGGACACATGTGATAAATTATACTTCTGGTATATGGAACTCCATTTAATTGCCCCACCATCCTGTCCTACCCTCAGAAAAAAATTGTAACTCCAGGCGAGCCAGCGAACTGTCAGCAATTCCTTGCCCAGCACAATGCTCCTGCAGCAGTAAGACACATTATTGGGTCCATTACCAGTCAAAGTAACTTAAGCGACTGCTTAAATTTTAAGCAAAATGCTGTACAGAATTAAGTATAAGCTGAAGTGTTTGGACAATAGTTACCAATATCCATAAAAACAATATCTTTCCCTCAACTCCACTTTTTAATGCAAAAATGCAACACTCACAAAAAAGGCAGTAACAATATTATCTTATAGATCCCAAATAACAAGGCTCTTTTTGTCTTTCCTTCTTCTGCAGCTTTCCAACAAAGAGTGCACAGAACCAAAGATGATTGAAAACACAAGCCATTAACTTTTAGAGAATTATTCTTTTTATTGCCCCATGGTAATACGTTTCTCTCTGAGGACAAAAAACAAAAAAGTAGTTAGCTCTTAATACAAAGTAATAAAAGAAAATTGATTTTTCATATCATCTTAATATGGAAGCATAAAAAACTCTAAACTATGAGGGAAGGAAACTCATGTTACAGTTTAGAAACTGCTCCTGATGTTTACACATCACTTCAGTTTAAAGAACTGCTTATGACGGGAACATGATGAAAGCTGTGGAGCATGAAGGGAGATGGAAGTGAAGCCAAAAGAAGCATCTTTGCCAGGACTCTACAAGAAAAGAGAATCAGTCAGTTCATTTGGGAGGGACCTCTGGAGCTTTCCAATCCAATCAGCTGCTCAAAGAATGGCCAACTTCAAAGTGGGGTGAGGTTGCCCAAAGATATTGTAGATGAAAGTACAGTGCCTTGCAAAATCCACCTACAAAGAAATTCGTTTTGCAAGGCAAATCTCCCCTTCATTTATGGCTGCTCTGGAAACAATTCCACTCTAAGCTGTTCTGAGAAGCAATAGGGCCACCAGCTATCAGGAACAGGGATACACTGCAAAGGAAACAAACCTAATCTGAGCACCCAGTAGGACCAAGGGATGGAGAACTTCAGATGCAAGAATGCAGACTTGAGGCCAGGAGAATCTTAGAGAGGTTGGAAAGTCCAGTCCTCCAAGATCTGTGTTTGATTTTATTTTACATTGGATAGGTATGCTCAGCCTGTGAGAAAAAGGCAGCAGTGACATAAAGCCAGTGTTCATGAAAACAAACCCAACCCCCAGTCTGCATTCCACAGCCACGCTCAAAGGAGGGGTTTTCCTTCTTGTGCAAGGAACACTTGAACAGTTCACAGCCAGGGGGTCGACTGTCTCTCACCTGCTACATACAGGAATAGCCTGCTGCTTTGGCACAGCTCTGCCAACACTGCCTGCCTGGCCCTGCCAGCACTGCCAACACTGCCTGGCTCTGCCAACACTGCCTGTCCCTGCCAGCCCTGCCTGCCTGCCTCTGCCAGCACCGTCTGCCCCTGCCGGCACTGCCAACACTGCCTGGCTCTGCCAGCACTGCCTGCCTGGCTCTGCCAGCACTGCCTAGCCTGGATATGCCAGCACCGTCTGCCCCTGCCAGCACTGCCAACACTGCCTGGCTCTGCCAACACTGCTTGGCCCTACCAGCACTGCCTGCCCCTGCCAGCATTGCCAATACTGCCTGGCTCTGCCAGTGCTGCCTGGCCCTGCCAGCACTGCCTGGCCCTGCCAGCACTGCCTGGCTGGCCACTGACAAGGCCAGGCCAGTCTGACTCCCACCAAAAGGTGCTGCCAGTCCTCAGGGTCTGCACAAGCTGTTGAGAATTCTGTCTTCTTTTCTCCCGCTGTGCTCTGCCCTCATGAGATCCCACCTGCAATGCTGTGCCCAGCTTTGGAGGCCTCAGCACTGAGAAGACATGGAGCTGCTGGAGCCGGTCCAGTGGAGGCCACAGAGATGCTCCAAGGGCTGCAGCCCCTCTGCTCTGGAGCCAAGCTGAGAGAGCAGGGGGTGTTCACCTGGAGAAAAGAATTCTCCTTGGAGACCTTAGAGCCCCTTCAAGGGCCTAAAGAGGGCTTGTAAAAAGGAGGGAGACAGGTTTTCTATACAGGCAGGTAGTGACAGGACAAGGGGGAATGGCTTCCCACTGCCAGAAGGCAGGGTTAGATGAGATGTAAGGAAGAAATTCTTTCCTGTGAGGGTGGGGAGGCCCTGGCATAGGTGTCCAGAGCAGCTGTGGCTGCCCCTGGATCCCTGGAAGTGTCCAAGACCAGGTTGGACACTGGGGCTTGGAGCAGCCTGGGACAGTGGGAGGTGTCCCTGCCCATGGCAGGGGGTGGGACTGGATGGGCTTTAAGGTCCCTTCCAACCCAAACCAGTCTGAAATTCTGATTCAAGATGGACCAAAAGATTTGACCTCTCCTTCCCCAGAGCTCTAATATCCCTGTTAGGCTATCCCTGCATCTGCTTCTGGCAGCAAGAACACAATCTTCTTTTCCCCTTCACCCTTTAAGACTTAAGGGTGGGCCTTTTTTTAATCTTCTATATTTTGAGGAGAAGAAAAGGCTCATGCCACATTTTTTAAGTGCCATACTAATTCCTTCTAGTTTAAGACACGTTATTAGCAGCTTCTTTTAAAATCACACCACTGCAAATTATTCTATTGACACTTAAGGCAGGAGCTGGTGTGCTGACATCTGCAAGAGAATTAAAGGGGACTGTGATGACTGCCAGGAGTCCAGCAGCATTAGCTGGAAGAAACCAGGCTGGCACCAAAAACATCAACACTAGAACTGCTCTGCCTTTGGCCACATTCAGGTCCCAAGCTGCCAGTTCAGGAGGTGCTGAGGTGATTCAGCACTAATTCCTGATGCTACAGGACTCAGTGGGGTGACAGGGCCAAGCCAAGGTTATCATCATGTGATGTAGTGAGCTGCTTCACTGAGCAGCTCTCACATGCCCTTCTGAACCCTCATGCAGGTATCAAGCAAGCATTTATACTCAAAATAAATGTTTTCTCACAAAACCAAGTGTAGGAATAATACCAAACTCATGAGTTTCCTGAGAGTAATTCCTCTCCATTTAGAAAACAGGAGGGGTCCAAGAAAGAACAACTCTGCAGGGGAAGAAGGCAGGAAGGAAGGAAATGTGAATGACATACACCTCTAGATAAGTTCCCCTTTAAAAAAAAAAAAAAGGAAGGAAATTAGAGTTGACTAAAAAGAGCATGTTTAGCATTACTGCACAAGCTGAGGAAAAAAGCTCAGAAATCCTGGCCACAGATGATGCTGCCTCCTCCTGTCCATGCTGGGCTTGCCACAGTCACTGCCCCAGTCAGAGGGGAAAGGGCCACTTTTCACCCTTTTATCAGCATCACCACTTTGAAGTTACAAATCATATAGTCACCATTTGATGATCATCTCTCCCTATGTCATTCTAGGTTTCTTTGTAATACAGCTGTTAAAAAACATGTGTTTTCACTTTTATTATTATTATTAAAGGATAACTCATAACTGAGCAGAGAGAAAGGCTCTGTTGATACAACAACATGTGGATTAAATCTGAAAGCAGAAAGAAAGCTGTTCTAATAAACTGACAATCATGCTCAGAGGCTTTATATCCAGATTACTGTAATAAATCATGAGGAAAGATTTGTCTTTGGCTGAAACACCCATTTATTCAGGCATGGAACAAGAGTATTTTAAAATTGCTCTGGACATTGTCCACAAAAGACTTTCTCAGTTTTTTTCTTTTTTCTTTGTTCATTTTCTGTTCAGTTTTAAGCATATACCCAAAGTTCTGCATTTGCTTTACTTAAAAAGTGGTTACTTTTTGGGGCTTAAACCTCTGACAAGTCAGCCAGACAACATCATTAGGCTCCTACAGAAGCAAGAGAAAAAAAAAAAAAAAAAGGAAAAAGTGGTTCTTGCTCCACTGCATCATTACATTAGGCAGAAAACTGCCCAAATTTTAAGCTTTCCCCATTATGCTCCTCTCGTGTGCTTTTACAGTTGTATTTGTTCTCTTAACCTCTATTAGCAGGGGCTTTTTCACTTTTCTAAGCAGGAGACACTCTGCATTATTGCTGCCTTCCCCTGTCACACACAAATTGTCCCACAGTGGCTTCTGAGCCTAGCACAAGAACCTGCCCTGTCAGAGTGTCACTGTGGGGCAGGTGACCAGCAGGGAGGGGCTCCAGAAACCCCAGTCACACCACCAGCCCCAAAACACTGCCCAGAACCAGCACTGGGCCTCCAGAGCCCCCGGTGCTGCCGGGCAAAAATCAGGGTTTGGCAGAACTTGAGTACAACACTGAACTGTAACTATAGATGGGACTAAGAACTGCAACCATGTTTGTCAATGAAAATCTAATTTGTACCTGGAGCTGATTTCAGAGCTAAAGCATCTACCAATTCCCCTTCACACATTGTGCTGTGGGCCAACTCAGGCAAACACGTCACAACAGAACACAGCTGGTCTTCAAAGAATGACAAAAACCAAAACATCATCACCATAAAATGAAACCTTCAGTTCCACAGAACTGTTCTGTGAGAAAATTTCTAGGACATATTACTCAAAACTGGAAGAAAGTCTTTCCTACAAGCAGAGTAGAGCTCCTCTTAATTATGTTCTGTAATGTCCCTGGCTCCTGGATTAGCATGGTTTTTTACAACACCCAAACTATGGTAAAACACAAGAGGGATCAAGATTCAGGATGGAGAATAACACTAAAGGCGTGAAGATTTTGGCTGAAGCCTCTGCTATTGACAGTGTCAGTCTTAAAGTCACTTACAGAAATCACAAGAGTACAAGAACCACTTTTCAAACCCATTAAAAACCACAATCTTCAGTCCCATAGATGAGATGCTTTAAGATCAGCAACTGTATTTTTCTCTTTCAGGGGAGTCCCTGTGTATTCCACTCCACCTTAAAATCCATCTGCCAGCCAGACAAATAAAAAGTTCCTCAGAAATTCCAGCTGATGCAGATCCTGGGAAGCCATCCCAGCCTGCGTCATCTGCTGCTGTATTCCCAACTCCCTGAAAGAATCCAGGGGCCACACATCAGCCACAATCAGGTCTAGGTGCTCTCTCCCTCCCTCACTCACTCCCTTTGCCCAGAACAGCTGTGCCACCCTCCAGGAGAGCAGTGGGAGCTGGGAAGTGCAGAAGTGCCTTCCTTTGCCCCAGGGCTGCTCTGCCAGGATGTGCAGCCCAGCCCAGACCTGCCTGCAGGGGCTTTCACCCTGTGCCATCAGCTGACTCACAGGCTGCAGGATCTCCCCAGGTGCTGCTTCCCACACACCTGCAGCCACCCACATGGCTTAGCTTGGCTCCTGCTGCCTCCCCTCCTGTGCTCTCCCACAGAAGGATGGTGGAGAACCCCTGAGCAGGAGTGGCTCCACTTTTCTTCTATCCAGGCAACCCCTCTTTTGCAAAAAGCTACCAAGGGGATGGAAAGTTCTGGGGGGATAGAAAGGGAAAGTGCAAGAGGAGATTAAAAAATAGGAGAGGAAAAAGAAGGCCTGACCAGGACTTTTTCTTATTATTCTGCTTTGGTTGTGGAGAATGAAGTCTCATGGTCAACAGAGCTAATAGAAGCCCTGCACAGTGATTCAGGACTCCAAAGAAAGTGCTGTCTCCTGGCTGAAGCACAGAACCTGCTTTGATAAACACTCCTGTGGTCAATGTTTACTGTCCTCACCCTTTGGACAATAAAGTTTGCTCCCTGGCAGGACACACATGGCAGTCTGGAAGGAGCTGGGCAGACAGCTGGACAGCTGGCTCTGTTCTCAGCTGTCCCTGCCCTGTGACCTGTCACATCACCCCCATGCCTCCTTTCCCACCCTGGAGAGGCACAGGAGCATCCCACGGAGTGGTGACAGAACCCAGCCACCACCTGCACTGCTCCCACAGCACTGGGAATTCAGAGCCTGAGTGGAGCCGTACCTTAAAGCTGAGGTTTGTGCCCTGCAGGGATGGCTCCAGCCAAGGAAACATGGCCTAGGTTCTGCCAAGCCTCCCCAGGGTGGGGATGAGTCAGTGCTAATTGCGCAAAAGGCTTCTGGATCCCCCTGATTTGGTTTGGTTTTGTAAAAGCAAAACAAGGTGTGTTTGGACAAAGGTGAGATTTTGTTTGTGTTTACAGACAATCTGATTCCTGCATAAAAAGAATGCTGTTCCTTGGACAAAAAAACTAAAAACATCAGGAAATCAAAAGTAATGAAAATGATCTGGCTCTATAATCTTGCCAGAACAGAAGCGCCACCAAAGCAGTTTAACAATAATCATGGTCTTAAATTTGACGTCTCTGACTCCTGCTTTGTTCAATATTTTAATTATATTTTCAAAAAATTCTAAATCACTTCAGATTTCAAAGCACATTTCTATACATTGATTATTCTCCCAAGGTAAAAATCATTATCCTCTTTTTGACACAAGGAAAGTGAAAGGAGACACAACAAACTATTTCTCAAAGGCACAGACAGAACTGGTGGAAGGGCTCGTACTAAAACCCAAGAGTTTCTGGAGCACCTTATATTTTTATCAAGGATTTACTTTTTTAAAGACAATAGCAACCAAAAAAGAAATATCCAAAATGGATATATATTTAGGATCAAGGCAGTTTATGGGGTAAAGGCCACGAGAAAAGCAAGTTCATTAACTCACACTTGGAAAACTGCAGTGAATTCTCTAATAAATTGTTGCTATGTTTCATATAGAGCACAAGCATGAAATCAGCCCACAGCACAGGCAGTCTTGCCTTGTACCACCAGTACCCAGGGTAATCCAGCTCCAGATTCCCACTTTCTGCTCTGGGGGCAAAGGATGTTTGCAGCAGGATTTCTCTGGAGAGCTAGTGGGGAATGTGGCTGCTCAGCTCCCTGGGTGATTCCAGAGTGCCCTCTAACGAGGCTGCAGCTGCATTTCACACACACAGGGACACCAGGAAAACCCAAAATGAGCCTTGTTTCCACTTGAAAATGGGAAAGCAGATGACAGGCACTAACTGCTGACTGCTCTTGCACAGATATTTTATACTGCCCTGCACTGTGCAAGCCCTCGTTAGTAAATAAGTCAGTAGGCAGCAGGACTATAGAGAAAGATGGGAAAAATCACAGTTCTCCCATTCCAAGAGAAGAAAGGATACTGAGTCAGATGGAAGTTAACCCAGTACAACTATTTAAGATAAACTGAGTTTTACACAATCTGTAAGGAATTGCTGGGTAACTTTTCAACATATGATGTAGTTAAATCAAACTTTACAAAAAATAAGTGAATATCATCAATGAAGTTCACAACTCAAAAAGGAATCTCCTTGAACATATTCCTTAATACACTGGTGTACCATAAAATACTGACTATTTGTTCTGCACCCAAGAGTGGTCACACAAACTGCAGTGGTGCAACAGGACTGGCTAAAAGTTCATACAGCAAACACATGGTTTATTGCCCAGTTCCCTTTCACCCACCTACGTAAACTAATAAACCATCCTGCAAACCAAAGAAGTTCTTGTTGAGACACAAACCCCATGCTGATCCTCAGAACAGAAATTCACTTCCA
Source organism: Nicator chloris (assembly GCA_013400495.1). Taxonomy (NCBI): domain Eukaryota; kingdom Metazoa; phylum Chordata; class Aves; order Passeriformes; family Pycnonotidae; genus Nicator; species Nicator chloris. Next base: position 466,355 of record WAAE01010098.1, read on the forward strand.
TAATCTCAGCATCACATTGTCAGAATGTTCCTTGCCCTTGAAGCTGTACCTACAGCTATGGCAGGAGAGCACAGTGTAGGCTCAGAAGAGTCACAGCAGCTCCTGTCCCCTCCCTTCCCCCTGTCCTGCACCAAGGCATCCCATTTAGGTGTCCCTCAACACCCCAGATGGAAGCAGAAGGTGCAAATGAGCTTCTCCCAAGCTCCTACAAGACAGAACGGAAAGGGGTAGACGTTCCTGAAGCTGCACTGCCCCCACCTGCCAGATGTGTGTCAGAAGCCTCTGAACAGACCTGGCAAACTCAGCTCAAGTGGCAAACTCACCTCGAGGGAGGATGATGAAGGTCTCAGCTGCTGGGCGGTGTCTGGGGATCCCACTGCCACCAGGAGCTGCAAAGGAAGCAAAAAGGCCTGTGAGCACTTGTCCACCTGGCAACTCAACACCTCAGCCCCACGGCCCCCAGCAGGCACCTGGCTAATGCAGGCTTGGGAGACAGACATTGGTAGGCATCACATTCTTCCTTGAACCCATCTCACATACTTGCAAACTTCTTTACTTCTTGCTAAGCATCTTTGCTGTAATGTTAAGATCATGAGGTGCAATGAGGGGAGACCTCAGAGAAATCTGCAGCTCCCTTTGGGGGGCAGTGGAGGGGCCACACCAATCTCTGCTCCCTGGGGCAGGGGCAGGGACAGGAGCCAGGGAACGGCTGGAGCTGGGCCAGGGCAGGCTCAGGCTGGAGAGCAGGGAAAGGTTCTTCCCCCAGAGGGTGCTGGGCACTGCCCAGGCTCCCCAGGGAATGGGCACAGCCCCGAGGCTACCAGAGCTCCAGGAGCCTTTGGCCAGCGCTGCCAGGGATGCCCAGGGTGGGCTTGGTGGGGTGTCTGTGCAGGGACAGGGGCTGGACTGGGTGATCCCTCTGAGTCTCTTCCAGCTCAGGGGATTCTATGATTCCATTTGGGTCACCAAAGACTAACAACACCTTACCAATGTGATGAACCATGCAGGGAACCAGCACCTTGCTACACACAGGTTATCCACTTCAACAAGCACAGCACCTCCAGGAAAGCTCCACTTCATGCTTGGAATGGCCCAGTGGCCATCACTGCTCACAAACAGCCCCAGACAATGACGCCCTCAGCTGCACAGGTAACAAAAACCTGTCCTGCTCCGGCGGAAACTGCAGCTTGAGCCTGTACAGCCCAACTGCACCGCCCTTCTCAAACAGCCAAACTCATTTCCTTTCAGCTTCTAACACTGGGAGATTCAAGTCTCCAAGGAGTATTTTCCAAAACTGTGCAGACAATTGTATAACCCAAGAAACCCACGTGGAGCAGTTTGATAGAGCCAGGGTTTCCCAAGCAGTGCCGAGTCCCTCCAGTGTGCTCGCTCACATGTTCAAACATTCCTCATAGCACTGCTACACTACAGCCAACTCTCTTCCTGTCAAAACAGCTTATTCTTTGAGGAGGTTCAGGCTGAGTTTGACATTACAAAGATCAGCAGTGGATAGACAGCGTCCTGGCTGTTTTGAAAAAGAGACTTTTCTTTCATGAACATGTAACCCAAACAAGGTTCAGTGAATTGGTGTAAAATGAAAAATGATCAGAAAGTCTCTTTTGAACCAGACTTGCATTCTATTCAGCACAGAATAAGAAGTGTAGAAAAATGCAAGAGCAAATTAATCGCTGAAATGAGGAAGTGAACCACAGTTGTGTGCAGAGCTGTAAAGGTAACCTCTTGTTAGGTACTCTGCTTTTGAAGGCAAGATGAGCAACAGCCAAGAATAAATCACATTGTGTGGGTATCGCGAACAATGGAATGAGCAAAAAAATGTCTAACATTAATCAAAAAAGTCTAAAATGACAGCAGCCATACATTTAGACTTAACATGAAGGTGACCATACCCTTGGCAGATCTGGAGATGTAATAGAGGAAATTATTTGAATGCATTAAATCCATGTAGGTCTGGAGTCTCTCCTGCCCTGGCTCAGTAACGTGGGAAAAGGATTACAGCAATGCCCAGCTCAGCGATCTGCACAGGAGCCAGATGTCACCTGTGCAGACACACCTCCAGCTTTGCTCTCCCAAACAGACTCAGAGAGGGACTGAAGCACTGGGCAGAGAATTTGGCTGTTTTTATTATGAAAGGAAAAAGAGGCTTTGTTGCATTTTTTATGTCAGTTGCTATCACGACAAATAGGGGCAGGTATGGCCTGCAGGAGCAGCAGCCCCAGAGCAGGGCACAAACATGAAACACTCCTGATATGTCAGTTTTAAACTGGTTTCTGTGCTGTTACTGTTAAAATGTTTACACAACAGAAATTCGACTTTTTTTCCTTTGCTTAATTTTTCCATTCTTCTTATTTATCTCTACTTTTTCTTCATTAACAAATTCCTTCTTCACGTTCACAGTGTGGTAAGTACAAGGAACACACAACCTTGTCCATGGATAGGGTCAGAGAAGGCACAGAACCCTCATGTGTTACAGGTGATCAGACAGAAGTTGAAGTGTTTTTAACTGCTTCTGGTCTGATCAGATTCCAAAATACTTCAGCTTTCTTTACCCGCATTCCCACCTATTCCTTGCAGAAGAAACTGCAAGGAGGATTATTCGGTAAGAATTAGCAATACATTATTTTTTTCTTTCTGCTGTAGAAATGTCTTTGACAGAAGGAAATGCCTCAACCATCAAACAGGTCTGTTCCTGCTCAGAGCCAGCACCAGGGGCTGTGCCCTGAGCAACAGCCCAGTCTAGTGGCAAAGCTGAGACTGAATAAGCTGTTAATGACACAAGCAAGGTTTATTGCCTTATTTTCACCTGCAGCCCACAAACCAGGATTTGCTCCAGGTCTCCTAGCAGGGAGTTCACAGTCAGCACAGTTGAAAAAGGACACCCCACTCCTGACCTCCAATACCTGGGCAAGGTTCCCACCTGCCAGGCCCAAGTTAATGCCATTTGGTCACATTGCAACATCGAGCCTTCACATGTATTCAGAAAGAGCCAAAGACTCTTATCCTCTCTGAAAACAGCCTTCCAGACGTCAATATCCCACGTATACACATGCTCTTCTTTCATTTTTCTGCAAGATTTTTTTCAGAGGTTTATCACTGACGTCTGCCGTAGTTCCTCCAACACTGTAAAAATTTTTTACACATTCATTCAGATGAGAGATGAACATGTGAATTTGCAGGATGTTCAGCCCTCAGCACATGTCCTGTTTCTGTTCATGTATTTCTGTTCCTCCGTGACCAGCCCTCCCTCCAGTGCCCCTGGTTACCACGGGAGCTGCTTGAGGAGGCTGCCAGAGCATTCAGAGAGCTACAAAAAATACATTCTTATTTAGACACATATTACAGAGACTCAGTAATTAGCTTTCAAATTAAATTACCAAAACTTGGTTCAGAAGAACACTCTGAATTCCAATAACATGTCTCTGTCATCAGCCCAGAGGTGCCCTATGTCATTCCCTCTCCTCTCAGGTTACATCACTGCACACATCAGCAAGTTATTTAATGCACTTTTGGGTAAACTATTTATTCACAGGAGTAGCTGCTTTGGTTGTCTGAGTATAACTGAGCCTCTGTGACTCTGCGTGAGGATCCCTCTGCATCCCGTCAGAGCTGAGAACTCGCAGCACAGGCTACACTCTCTGCTGCTTCTCACCTCTCTCCACACTGCCTCTAGAGAATCTCACAAGTTGCACTTGTTCCAGCTGTGCCAATTGCTGTTTTCAGTGGAAAGGAGCGATTTGAAGTGTTCAGTTTAGTCCTTCTGTGTGTGCCCATGCTCTGTGCACCCCACGCTGACCTGAGGGGCTCTGTGTGAGCAGCACTGCCACTGCCCCAACAGACAGATGAGTCTTTTGCACTGCTGAACTGCAACCACCAGCACAACTTCGTGCAGGTAAGTGGCAGCATTTCTACAGGCAGCACTGTTGCCTTAGGAACTGCAGACAGTGTTTTTCTGATGGAACATTTACATTCCAGAAGATATATTTTGCTGTTTTTGCTCCAAATGTTAAAATTTGATTGTTTCTGCCCTATTGCTTGCACAAACTGGCCTGGCCCCTGAGACTGCCCAGGAGTCTGCTCTGAACATACCTGCAGCGTTGAGATCCTTCAGCTGAGGAGCTCCCAATGCTGGCAGGCCTTCCCCTCTTTCCAAACTCCTCCTGTCATTACCCTCCACCACTGCTGGGAAATTGTGTCACATTTAACAGAATTTGTGTAGCTCTGCCTCAGTTACCAAATCCCACTGTGTGCTTTGGAATGGCTGACAGGATCCAGCTGTGGGATAACTTCCCACAGGCATGGATTTCCAGAGTGCCTGAGTCACTCCTCAACTCTCTTCTCCTGAACGTGCCTGAATAAACTGAACTTATTCAGGCCTTGTTTTCCAGAACTGGAGTATTTTTGAGGCTTGCTCTGAACTGCCCAGTATTTTCTATCTCACTGGAGAGCTCCTGGAACCAGAGATGCCCTGGTAGCCTGATCCTCCTGCCACATGGAACCACCCAGCCAGGCACAGCAGTAGCACCTTGTCCCTGCCACGTCCCCTCTGTTTCAGCAGCGACCCCGAACAGCAAAGGTTACACACCTGTTTTGGCTCAGCCAGGGACTGAACCAAGGTGTGGGAAGCAGCTGGCTCCCACTCATCCACAGCTTCCATTTAACAGCTGAGGCATGGTTTGTCCTAAGGCCATTCTTAACCTTGGTATGGCAACACCACCTTGTTTAGTTAACTTGTCAGGCTGCACTAGAGTTCAACTCCTCGGAAAATTCAAGCATGTGATTCCAAGCATTCATCAGTTGACTCAGACATATGCTGAAATCCCTTCCCAAGAAGGAACACCAGTGGGGGGGGATCTCGTTTCCAAACACATATGGTTTAGCCTTTAATCTCTACATTCATTTAATCTGCAGGATCTAATTATATACAAAATTTTACCTGCTCATTTTATTCCACTCCTGCTGCTGACATCATGTCAACAAACTTTCTTTTCCTAAACCGTATTTTATCTTTCCATGTGTGGACAATACTCGCAGTATTTCCAATTCCACTGACTCTTCTTTCCCACTCTCTGCAACATTTCAAATCAGTGGCAGGAAGCCCAACCAGTTTGTTTCAAACTGAAACCCACCAGTTCCACCGCTGTCCGGCGCACGACTGCCGCGGATTTCTTTGGTTTGTTAAGTTGTGATTAACTCGCTCCAGTCTGTGTGACCGCTGTAACTCCGTCCCGCCGCCCCGCGGAGCTGAAGGTGCAATCACCGCTAATTCTGACCCTGCTCTCTCCGCCCCGCTCCCCGCACGCACGGGCTCCTCGCCCAGCCCCTCGGCCTGGCCCAACCCCTCAGCCTGGCCTGGCCCAGGCTCCGCCACGCCGGCACGGCACCGCCAGCCCCGGAGCCGCTTCATGGCGCGATGTGGACACCCGGAGCGGCCCCGCCGCGCCGCCCGCTCGCCGCTGCTCTCGGCGTCCGGGGCTGCCCGTCGGCCGCTCCGGTGCGGGCTGCACGGGCCGGGCCTGGCTCCGCTCCCTGGGGCCCGCCCGGGACTCACCTGGCACTGCCTGCACCGGCGGTCCGCCGCTCACAGCCTTCCCCGCCGCTCCGCGCCACACACCCCAGCGGGCCCGGAACGTCTCGCGCATGGCGCCGCGCCCCCATCGGTCTCCTGTTCCGGAGCACCGGCGCGCAGCGCCGCCAGGGGGTGATGTCGCCCGCGGCAGCGCGAGAACCCGGGGGCGGGGCGGGGGGCTTTACCGTATTTACCGGAGTACGGCGCCGTCTATGCCTACCGTACTTACTGTAGTTGACTCGCACCCCCTGGCCGTGAGACTATCTCGTATATTAAATTTACATTAAATATTTTATTCAAAGAAGCTCCCAAAACGGTATTTTGGCTGCGGCAGCGCCGGCCGCGGGCTCGCTTCTGGCGGCTGGTCAGGTGCTCTCTGGTGCCCTCAGCGAGCAGCATCCCTCCAGTGCCCGCTGAGGTGTGGCCACCACCCTCACCGGTTTGTCCCGCCGGGTCTGGCCGCCTGCCGCGGTCCGTGTCCCATTCCGGGGTCCGTGTCCCCTCCCGGGGTCCGTGTTCCCCTCCCCGCCCCTCCCAGGTCTATGTCCACCCTTCCTGGTCCATGTCCCATTATGGGCTCAGTGTCTCCTCCCGCCGCCCAGGGGAGGAGCGGAGCGGGCAGAGCCGGCCGCGCTTCCCCGCCCCGGCAGGTGCGGCGCGGGCGATGCGCTGGTGCGGCCCCGGTGCGGCTCCGTTCCCCGGTGCTCGCAGCCCGCAGCCCGGCCATGGCGTACCGGGAGCTGGTCCGGCGCTGGCACGAGGCCGTGCGGGCGGCGGACCGCGGGCACTGGGACGCTGCCCTGGACGCCTTCGGCGGCATCGCGGAGCCTCCGGCCAGGATCTGCTTCAACATGGGCTGTGTGCAGCTGCTGGCCGGACGGCCCGAGGCGGCCCTGAGGGTGAGCGGGCCGGGGAGCACCGGGGAAACGGGAGGATCCCGGGGATGGGCGGCTTAGCTCCCCCGGGTCCATCTCGGAGGCAATGATGCTGAAACTAGATTTGAAATCCAGCGTTTGGTGTCCTGCGTGTGCAGCGGGAATGGGAGCGGGAATGTTGAAGGGTGAATGGTTTGAGGAACAGGTTTAGCGGAGTGAATCACAGCAAAGTGAAAAAGGTTGAAGTTAAAAAGGCAGATGTGGCCGTTGAGGACAGGGTTCAGTCGTGAATTCGGTGATGCCAGGTTAACAGCTGGACTCGATCTTTGAGGCCTTTTCCAACCTTAATGATTCAGTGATCCCATGGTTTTCTAAATACTATGAAAATCCAGATCAATGGGCAGAAGCATTTTGAAACAAGATAATAGGGACAGAGAGATACTAGATTAAAAATTAGATTGGATACTAGATTAAATTAGATACTCGGAACTGCAGTACACTGGCAGTGTACTTTAAGTTTCGTTTAAGCTAAATCAGTTAAAATCGTGTCCTTTAGGTGAATATAGCACATTATCGTGTGAAAACCACACCTCTAAAGCTCAGCCTGCCTGATTCCTAGTGAAGGCCTCAACCCACTGGACAGGCACAATAAATTTAAAATCTATTGTAGCTTTAAATCAAAGCAGGAAAAAAGATTGTCCAATAGCCGTTCCATAGGCATGGGTTTAGATATGACATGGGTGTATTTTGAAAGCACAAATATGTTGCTTGGCAGTGGAGACTGCCAAAACAAAGCTGTTGTGCTGAAAACCACTGCCCTTGGGAAGGGAGAGGAGGTGCCCTGAGGAAAAGCCTTTCTGTGACAGCACCTGGCATGTCTGCACATCCATCCATCCAACCATCCATCCGTCTCCAGTGAGGAGATGTAGATAAACCTTTCCTCAAACAGCGTAAGGAAGAGCTGGGGCTGTGCTGGAGGGGCGGGGGCAGCACTGTGGAGCCCTGGGCAGGGCAGTGGCTGTTTCAGACACAGTGAGTACATGGCAGTGGTGCCATGGAGATGAGGGAGAGAGCTCAGGAGAGACTTCTGAGCCTCAGTCAAGGGGCAGTGATTGGGAAGAAGCTCAGCTCTACTTCCGTGTGGATCAACAGTTGCTTGTTATTACTTCATTTATGGCACAGTGAGGCAGTTCCAGCATGGTGTGTGGGGTCATGGAGACTCATCTTCACCTGCAGTGCTGCTCCTGTTCAGGCAGGGTCAGGGACCACTGGGCTTTCAGCAGTTGTTATCCCCACAAGGTGTCTGCAGTGGGAAGGGAAGGAGCACACCCCTGCTCCTGTGTCAGGAGGACTCTTGGCTCTCCTAGCACGCTGAACCACGAGCTACTGCCAGCTCTGCAAACACTGCCTGTATTTAGCTGGGGCACTGAAGCAGAGTTACTGACTTAGAGGCCATTGTGGGAAGCCCTGCAGCTTCCTCCCTCTCACCCTTTCATCACCTCAGCCTTCCCCAGCCTGGCCAGTCCTGCTGCTCGCACTGTCCTGGCCAACTCTGCTTCAGGCTACAGTTTTCCCATTTTAAGTAGCCAGATGGCCAATGCAGCTCATTTATGTCCAGTCCATTGTAGCAAGGAGGGGTAAAAGCCTGAAGCTCAGCTCACACGGAGCCAAGACCTGAAAGATTACTGGGAGCTGTGTCCAGCCCCTCAGAGGTTGACAGGAGCCCACGGATTGCCTCTGTGAGGACAGCTGGGACATGGCTGGCTGGGTGTGTGTGCCCAGGCACTGACAGGGCAGATCCCAGCTGATCCTGGGATGTGCCTGTGCTTTTCTCCTCAGGCATTCGATAAAACCATTGAGAAGGACAATTCCCTGGCTGTGGGCTACTTCCAGAGAGGGTTTGTCTACCTGCAGCTGGAAATGTGAGTGAGGTGCACAGCCAGTGCAGTCTTTGTTCCCTCCTTTCAGTCCTACTCTCTTCCTAAACCTAAATGATTCTTTGACTCCAAAATTCACTTCTTCCAGCAACCTTACAGAGTTCACAGGGTCTGCTTTAACCTTGGAAACTCTGTCACAGGTCAGCAAGTCTTATCTCTGATAAGAGCTGCACAACTCTGGGGCCCCAGAGGTGGCTGACACACGACATTGCTGTCTCCTATACACAGAGACTCCTGGATGCAAGGCTGCCACAATGCTATGTTGCCACTCAGATTTTCTCTGGAAATTAAAAAAAATAGAATTGTGCTGCTTGGTGTGTCTTCACATGAGACTGGCCCTTCCTAAAAATGCAGCCTGCACACTCTCCTGCCAGCAGACTTTGCGGGCCTGATCTCAGTCTCACTGATAAAATCTTGAGATAGCTCCAGAACTGTCATGGGATTGATTACTCATTGTTTCCAGTCAAATCACAGTGACATCCTCTTCAGGGAGCTGGGTGAAGTATTTAACAGGTCTTGTCTTACCTTTGAGCTCAGTTATTTTCTTTCCTGTTGTTTTCCCCATATTTTCCAGACCTTAATCTCCACAAAATGCCTATCTTTATTTCTGGGAGGGAGGTAAAATGAGCAGTTCTGGCTTCTCTAGTGGAGGGGCTGTGCCTGGGCCTGGTGGAGCTCTCTGGAGCTGCTCCACCACCAGCAGAAGCAAATGTGCCCCAAGCACACCCACTGCAGAGGCAGCAGAGCTGGCAGCTGTCTCCTGCCCAAAGAGCTAATGGCCTCCAGCCCCCCAGGGCTCCTTCTTTCATCAGGAGCTGCTCCCACCCACCCGCCCCCCCCACCTGGGCACTTTCTCTTGGTTGGGTGCCCACTGCACAGCCCTTCCTGGGCCCTTCTTTCACCATCTGCAGCCTCAGTGGGCACCTGCATGGATTTCAGTTGCATAGCTGGTGTGAATTCAGACTTAATTCCTTCCTTATCCTCAGAGGTTCTCTAAATTTCTAAATGTTGAGGTTCTAAATTTTGAGTTTCTCAGTTCTGATTCTCTGGCCATGTGTGTGCCCTCCTTGGTCCCCATCAGCTGGGTTCCCAGCCCTCGATCCTCCCGAGACGTGCTGGGACAGGCAGAGAGTTCCCAGCAGTGGGTAATCTTTGTTCTTTACTAAGATGACACATCTCTGGTGCAGCTTTCCTTGCACAGGCTGCAGAGCAGAATACATGTTGTTTGCTAGTGTGATTTTTAAGCTTCTTAAACAGTCTCCAGCTTTTTTAGGCTCAGTCTCTTGTGTCACCTCTGCGTTGCAGGTATGAAGAAGCTCTCTCTGACTATCACATGGCCTTCAGTCACCTAAGACAAAATCCCTTCATCGATTACAAGCAGCTGGGTCTGAGGCACATCCTCTATGCCTGGGAGGTAAGAGTCAGCCTGGCTCAGCAATCCTTCCCCGCTGTTGGGGGTGTCAGAAGCAGGCATCAGTGACCCAAGACTTTTTCAAGAAAGTACATTAGAACAGTAAAAATATTCTGCTTGCACTTTTTTTAAAGTAACTTAATCATAAAAGTTGTAAACCAACATAATCTCTGGAAAGTTTAGCAAATGATGCAGTTTGAACAGTAAAATTGTTCAGAGCAGGTACACAGGAATTTGTGTATTGAGGTGTTTTCATCTTCTCTATATGAAAACAAAGTGGTGGCTGCCCCATCCCTGGAAGTGTCCAAGGCCAAGTTGGATGGGTCTTGGAGTAACCTAGTCTATAGAAGGTGTCCCTGCTTGTGGCAGGGATGGAACTGGGAGCTTTAAGGTCCTTCCCAACCCAAACTAGTCTGAGATTCTGTATAATATTTACACTTGTATGCATGTGAATACACACGTAAATTTAGCGGACTCCGAAGCTCTAAGAGCTGAAAGAGGTTGAAACATTGACAGATGAGAACAGAGCTGATGCATAATGCAGACTCTAGGAAATTCAGGTGCATGAAAGCCTCTTTGCAACTGCAGCAACTGATCTTAATATTCCCTCTGTGCCTGAACTTACACCCTGTGCTCAGGCTATGTTTGTAATGCTACATCCTGCACCTCTTACTGTCTCACAGAGCCAACCTGCCAATCCTGTTGAAGGAAGCGCAAAGGCTGAACTGAGTGTAAATTTTTGTTGTATTTGGTCATATGTAAAGGATTCCTAGAAACTGTCCTTCACTGGAAGGGTTACTTTTGTTTTCTCTGAGTCCACATGGACAGATTGAAAAGCAGATACAGGAAAGAGGATTTAACTCCTTACTTCCGTGACAGTGAGGAGTCATTGTGTAACTCCAGTCAAGCATTTCAGGCAATTTTCATGCACCTTATAACTGGCAGAAGGAAGCTATCCTTGGCATCCATGGTATTACCCAAACCTCCCTGGCTTTAACAGCTTCAGTGCCACAGTGCTGCCTTTTCTTGGAAGTGAGCGGTTCCCTGGGAAAGGGGCAAGGCTCAGGAGTGTCCTGAGGAGGCTGGGGCCTTTCCTGGTGTGAAGACACAACTCCTCACTCCAGTCATCAGCAGGACATGTGCTGGCACTGTGCTAGCCCTCCAGACTTGGGATCAGCATCCTGTTTCAGCTGTATCTCAGTCTTACCTGGAGCTCATTTTTCAAAATACACAAACATCATCGTCCAGCAGAATTGTGCCATCAGCTTTCCCCATGCATGGCCTCTCACATGCTGCAGCTGATCTTCTTGTGGGAGATACATTCATGGTTTAAAAACCCAGAAATATTTGCCTCATGCAAGGCTGTGACACTTGGGAGTGAGAACTGCTGCCTTGCCTCCCAAGAGGGCCCATCCCTGCAGTTCCTGTACATGTTCGTGGTTGCCATTCCCCACACTCCCAAATAGCCTTCTACTGCCATGATGAAGGAGTAAAGGAGAAGCATCCTATGAGCTCCAGCCTTGTCCTGAGCAGGGCATGCAGCCAGGTGCACACCTCAGTTCCCAGCTGATAACCCTATCACCGGAGATAAGGAGCTGTCTGGCAGTGCTCTGCCTGTGGCCCAGCAGCTTTCCCACACACCGAGCGCTGGCCAGTGACAGGGGGAGCTCTCCCACTCTCAATATAGACCACAGCTCCCCAACACCCTGTCTGCAACACTCCCACAGCCTGCACTTCCCCAGGAACACACTGACATGCTGCTGAAGAGTGACAAGCTACAGCTGACAATTTGCACATTCACAGCCCACTACAACATGAAATAGTTTCAGTGAAGTTATTTTGCAGTGACAGGGAATCAGGATTATAAAAATCATTACCTAATTGCATGCAGAAAGAAACCCAAGAAAAACTTCCTGGCCTTTTGGATGCAGGAATGATCAGATTTAAACAGTGTGGTACCAGAGTCTTCACCTGCTGTCCCCATGTCTCTCCTCACCTTGATCAGTAGCTCCAGCACACCCAAGTTTTCATTTTTCCTTTCTGATTGTGAAATTTTCCCAGCTATGCTGCTCAGAGTGCTTCTCCTGTTGCTGAATTTTTGGTGTTTCAGTGCCTATCCCTGTTTTTGGCTGAGTTCAGGAGGATATGTTGGGTGTCCCTTGCTCCTGGCCCTCTGAGTCCCTTTCCTGTGCCCACTCCAGGTGCTGTACAGCACTGCAGCAGTGCAGTGCCACCTGCAGCAGTGGCAGGAGGCCAGAGTCACCCTAGAGAAGGCTGTTGTGTGGAGACCTGAAAGAAGAACAGCAGTCCTGGAGCTGGCCCTTGAGCGGGTGCAGGTAAAGCCACCTCTGTGAGTTCCTGGGTGTGTACATCGGGCTTCAGCTCAGGGATGTGTGCTAAAAGTTGTCTGAGTGTTCTGACACCTGCATGTTCCTGCCATCCACCCACCTGCTTGATTACCTGCTAGCACAGTCTAAACCATTTGCACATGATGCTCTGCCAAACCAGTGCTTCAGGTGATCAAGGAACTCCATCACCCCCAGGTGCTTCACTGCCCAGAAACACCATAGTGGAGAATTTTGGGATAACCTCTGAGGCTGGGGACATGGCTTCCTGGTCCCTCATGTTCAGGAGCTCAGTTCCATTTGTACTTGTCCTGCAAAACCAGTTGCCTTGTGCAGTGTGCCTTGCCACTTGCCAAGTGCAGAACCCCTACAAGTGCAGGTCTGGAGAGTCTCCCTTTTCATGGCACTGGCTGGCTTTTTTTGAGTCCCTTTGGCCTCAGAAACAATTGGTGGCAGCTTAGATATTAATGTCAATCACTTTTAGAGCTTAAGTAGGGTGTGAAAGTGTTTCTAGAGCTGCTTTCAAGTAAGTTTCCTGTTAGACTCCTTTATGATCTGGAAACATTTGCAGATCTCTGATTTACTCTTCCTGAAGGATTCATTAGTTTGCTACCTTCATACTTCATGAGAGATTCATACTTTGTTTTTAATGTGATCATTTCTTCTGGCATCACATTTGTGCTTTTCCAGTGTATTATTTATATTTGCTATTAGCACGCTACTCTGTGGCTGAACAGAAAACATCTGAAGTCAAACAGAAAAGCTGTTTGGATGATTTGTTTGATAAACCTTCCTGCACTGCCCCCCTTCCCAGCCACCCCATGCCAGCAGTGTCAGTCCTTGCCTCCACACTTCTGAGCTCTTAGTTTGCTCATGCTTTTGTGGAGCCTGAGTGGCCTGTATCGAGTTCACAGCCAAAATTTTTGCCCCCAATGTTTTCCTGGAGCTGCTCTTGCATACCTAAGCTGTATTTGCTTTTCAGTGCTCTGATGTTTCATTCATTGTGAATTGATGGCTTTTCCTTTACCTGCTTTCCCCACCCCAGGACCACCTGTTTTTGGAACCCATGTTGGTTCCTCTTGGGGAACTTTTCAGACCACGAAAGAAGGAAGTTGAGCAGCTGGATTCAAAAGATTTCCTGGGTAAACCCAAGGTAACAGGCACGTAATTGTAATGATTAACAGCAACAGAAAAAAACCTTGCCTCTGCCATTTCCAGAGAGCAGTGCTGTGCAAGGACCCAGACCAGGATGGGCAGAGCTTGCAGCCAGTCCAGGCAGTCAGGACACAGAAGCCAAAATTCGTTAGAATTGCCACCCCTTTTACCAAAAATTGCACTTTGGCACTAAAATACCTTCCCAGTCTTGGTCACTTTAAAGTCTGAAAGGGCTGAGCAGGTACTCTGGGAACCCCTGGTTGCCCTTTTGCTGATAATGACGTTTTTAAGAGGGGTGTGTTGTCCCAGCACGCTGCTGCTCAGTCCTGCACTCCCAGGGGGACAGGTGGGCACTCGGGGGACAAATGCTTTGTCACATCCCTTAATACAAGGCAGCAGAGAATGTCTCTGACCCCTTCTGTGACCAGTGCAGTCAGAACAGAGAGCTCCAAAACAAATAAAGGAAAGGGAAAGTAATAAATTCACATACTTTTAAAGAAACCTTGGAAAGACTAAAAAACTGTGACACAAATGGTTGAATCTGTCTTGGGAATCCAGCTCTGCCTCTCCCGCTGTGTGCTCCACATTTTGCCTGACCTTGGGATGCTAGAAGGAAATGGGTCTGAGCAGATAATCTTGGAATAAGTTTGGGGGTCCCTTTGTCCAGCCTAGATTCACTCATTGCTTTGTTCTCTGACAGGTGATCTCATCCATCATTCCCAACGATGAGTACATTGGCTTCGAGCCTCTCAGGCCTCAGGTGAGCAGGACAGGGCTGTGAAAGGAGAAATGGAGCTGTCGTGGAGCTCTAGAAAGGGGTTCAGATCCAAACCACCAGGGGAAGAGTGGACTCTTGGTAAAACTGGTGTACTACCAGCCTGGATCCGTGGGGATGTTCAGAGCCAGGCTCAGCACTGGCTGTAAGGGACTCAGTGATGGGAATCTTCAGCCTTTTAAAGATGCATTTTTGGCTCTTCAGCATGTCAGAACAGCAGTGCTTTGCTGTGCTCAGGCTGGCTCTGCTCATCACTTCAGTAAATGTGTCAGTGTGGGCACAGCTGTCTCACATTGTGCTGGGAGTTCCTTGGAACCAGGGAAGGGGGAAGAAATTGTGTTACTTCCTGATGAGATAAAGAGGGAGGGGAAGGAAGAGAAGGTACCTCCTGGTAAGGTGTGGAGCAGCAGACTTTTTCTGGGTGGTGTGGAATGACAAATGGGGTCAAGAGTGAAGACAAAATAGCACAGTCAGGAGGTAAGGTGGCACTGCTGCTGTAGGAGGCACTGTTACAAACAGATCCTGTTGTTTCTCCCACAGAAACACGGCTTTTATGAACCCAGTGCCGATACTCCGTGGTGAGTGCTCAGTCCCACCTTGGTATTAGCCTTCTCTCACTCTTGTTCAAAAAGTCTTTTGTTCTCCAGCGTCTTTGTGTGAAGAGTCTGAGGGATCCACACCCACTTCTCACCAGGGGTGGAGTGAATGACAAGCACACAAAGGCTTCTGTGGCTGCAAAGGACACTGCAGCCCCCTGGCATCTCTGCAAGAGCCTCTGGGCAGTTTGCAGGACTTAATTCAACAGTCTTGGGAGACAGGCATGGATCGTGGCATGCCTGGGGAATGGAAGCAGACAGAGGCTGTGGGACCTGCCCAGGTCTGTGGCCGAAGATGCTCAGCTTTCCCATCTTAATTCCCAGAACAATTCCAAATACTCACAAGCCCTAATGTCCTGAGCCAAAATCATGTTCAAACCCCAAGAAAGTAATTCGTTTTGGTGATACTGTACCAGCAGTTCTTTAGGCCTGTGTTGAATAATTGTTTTGATCTTGACAGTGTTTATCAGTACAATGAAAATACAGCTGCATTTGACAAATCAGCGTTTTCCACCCCCTTGTGTTTCCAGTTGGACCAAAGAGCAGCAATGGAAATCACGATTTCCCAACACCCACACCTTACAGTCCGTGCCATTTGGGGTTGGGGTAGTGTGATGGCCCAGAGCCATCAGCACCCACGCCTCAGGCTCTGCTCTGTCCGCAGGGATGCCGAGTCTGGCTACCACCGAGTGGTGGCCCAGTACCGCCCCCAGGAGCCGGCGGGGCCGGAGGTGGCGGCCGGGAGCCTGGTGTTCGTGCTGAGCAGAGCAGCAGATGGCTGGGCCACGGCCATCCACGACGGGCAGGTGAGGGACACGGCCCCGTGGGCAGGGGAGGGACACGGCCCCGTGGGCACGGAAGGGACACGGCCCCGTGGGCAGGGGAGGGACACGGCTCCGTGGGCAGGTGAGGGACACGGCTCCGTGGGCAGGTGAGGGACATGGCCCTGAGGGCAGGGAAGGGACATGGCCCTGAGGGCAGGTGAGGGACATGGCCCCGTGGGCAGGTGAGGGACACGGCCCCGTGGGCAGGGCAGGGACACGGCCCCGTGGGCAGGGCAGGGACACGGCCCTGTGGGCAGGGCAGGGACACGGCTCCGTGGGCAGGGTTTGGCCCCAGCCCCCTGAGCACAGTCCTCAGGAGGTCCTTTCCACACCCCCCAGATTTCCTGACATTAGGCTCTCACCAGCCTCTGCCATTCACCTCTGTAGATCCACAAGGGTGGCTTTTGGGCTCTCCACCACAGGGGATCCTACTGTGGAGTTGTAGGATACCAGTCCTCACCAAGGACCACCATTTAGAGCAGGATTTATCCCCTGAGAGCTCTAATGGAGCTGAGGAGATGGGCTGGTCCTTACCTCGTCTGTAGTGCCTCTGTTCACTGAACTTTGGGAAGGTTTGGAGAGAGTTTCAGCTGTACAGGCAGGTTTTATGGAGGGCTCTAGAGAAGTCCTAAGGACTGAGAGCCCAGCAAATCTGACATCTTTCTGCAGGCCACGGAGCTATAGTATAAACAGACTGAATAGAAACAGATAAACACAACATGGGAAATCTTTTGTTGGCAGAAGCCATTTCTCACCTGTCTACTTCAGTTTTTGAAAGAGCCATTGTATACCTGGATTAGGTTCAGTGAATGTATTACTTGCCTATCTTTCAAAAAAGTCACAAGATTCTTCATAAGACCGCTATAAACCAGTGAGGTGTTTGAGCAAGAGAGGCAGTGCTCTGATGACTGGTAAAAATAAGCATTTAAAATTGGGTATAAATGAACAGGTTTTTCTTCCTTTCATTTTTAAAAAGAAAGGATGTCCCTACAGCAAATCCTCTGTGACATAAGCATTTACCATATTCCTAAGTGATGTACAAATAGGGGGAGAGCCTGAGGCATCTGGAGCTAACAGGAACAGTTACACAAGTATTTGGATGTGCTGGTTGACTGCTCAGTGAAGTGCCAGGTGAAATTCAATGTAGAAAAAATAACAATAGACTCTCAACAGAAAAAGAAAGCATTGTAAGCAAAAAAAATTGCAATGCTGGGTTGAAATGAGCAGCAGTGATTGTCAGAAGACACAGAAATGCTGCTGGACTGGTATCCCTGGGCATCCTTGCTGCTCTCTGCCTGAGCATCTGTCTTGGGAGCAGGGGTTTTGGTGGATGTTTGGCCTGTTCCACTGCAGCCACTCCAGCAGCAGCTCTGCTCCCAGCCAGAAAAGCTGCAGAAGGACCGTTGGATTTGGCCCAGCAGTTTGTGAGCACTGGGCACTTGGGTGGCTGGGGGTGACTCCGGCCCCTTGGGCACATTCGTGTGGCCATAGGATGACAGGCAGTGCTGGGGTTGGGCTGGGGGCTCTGGGCTCCTCTCTCATCCTGCTCTGCTCTGTGTCCCTCTGCAGAAGCTGCACATCCCGAGCTCTCTCCTGGAGCCTGCCTCAAGGATGGATAAATGGGTGAGCTGGCAACCTTGCAACCAGGGGGACAGAGGGATCAAGGCATACATTAGGGATTTTCATCTGTAAGATTATCACAGGACAGGACAACTCTATAAGAGAAATGTAGAGTATGAAACACTGAGATTATTGACTGAAGACCAAGTGCTCTTGAATGGGAAGAACGGAAGAATTAGGAGTAGGAAAAATCCCTTTAACTCAGGAGAACTTCATCTCCCATCATCACCACAGGCATAGCCACACATTATCCCAGTCATTTTCCATCTGAACCCAGTGTTGAAGGGTGCAGCTCAGCCCCCTGTTTCCTGTGAGGGAGTCTTCAAGCACGTGGTTGTTTTGATGTTGCTATGATTTTTTTAATTGTCATTTTTCCTCCAAATGAATCCCTGGTACTTACATGAGAGTATGCACCATGGATATGTCACTGTGAACCAGCCCAAATGGGGAGAGCTCTCAGCACAGGGAAGTGTCCCCAGACCTCTGCCCACAAGAGCCTGAGTGCTCCACCTCACCCAGTCATTCAATGAGCAGCTCTCCCTGGGGCTCTCCCTAGGGTTACACCCACAGATCTGTGGCTGGCTGCAGCCTGTCACACACCAGCCTTGTCCAGGCTCCTGTGCTTCTTGCCGTCTCCTTTCTGATGCTGTTCTGTTGCAGAAGATCAGCACTGGGATTCCCCCTCCTCCTGCCCAGGTGCCTCCCAGCTGCCTCCACGTGAAGCAGAAGCCAGGTAATCCCTGGGCAGGGACCTCAGTGGGTGAAGCTGTGCCCAAACCCTGCTCTTTAGAGGGCGTGAGGAGGTGGTGGCCCCACTGCAGTCTCTGCTGACTGCAGGCCTGTTCCCCTGCCTTTGTGCTGTTCTGCAGATCCTCCTGGGGAAGAATATGCCTCTGCCAATGATGCCAGTGCCCACATGGACTCCAAGGTGAGGTGTTCCACAGGCTGAAGCTAGCACAGCCTCAGGAGAGCATGGCTGGGAAAAGTGCAAGATCCTTGCCCAAAATTCCTGAGCAGCTCCCAAATCACTGGGAAAAATCTCCTTCCTCTGACCACTTTTCCATTCTAAAGAGTGGCTCCCATGTGGTCTTTCCTCCCAGATTGTGACCATCCCACTTTATGAAACAGCCCGAGGTTGACCTGTTGCCACCCTCCAAGGCAACAGGAGTACCAAATGCATCAGAGTTCCTGTGCACATGCTTTACAGCCCCCTTTGCAAGAGGCAGTTGTCTTTGAACACTCTGCTGTCCTTTTCCCCCTCCTCCTGTGTCCTGTTTTCTGTCCCTATCAGTCTGGATAGCACAGTTCATTCAAATTTGCCCTGTTGGTTAATGTCATCTGAGGCACTTCCATGCCATTGCCAGCCCCTGCATGTGATGGCCCTGGAATGACTCCTCTGGCCCTCTGGGGACACCACCTCTGTCTCCCAGCTGCAGGTCAGCTCTGCCACCCCTCTTTTTAGGGTTTTTGGGGTAATTTTTTCAGGTGTAGTTCAGCCAGAAGGCAACACAACAGAGGAATGTGGCTTCTCCTCTCCAGCTGGCTGGAGGAATTGTGGCCCTGCTCATACAATTCTGGGTTCAGGAGATACCTGTAAAATCAGAACCAACACCAGAACTCCTTGGTCATGGGAGGAACATTTGATCCCAGGCTTTGAATCCAGAGTTCCCCCTTTGAAATTCAGATCTGCATTTTGATCATGTTCTACTGCGACATGGCAGCACAGAGATGAGGGATTGTGTCTGTGTCACCTCTCTTGGTATGAGAGCCAATACTGTCAGTTGGGTTTGTTAGAGTCTGCTGTGGTTCCTCTTAGTCCATGAACTTCATAGTCAGTCTGGATTCTTCCCCCAGAGGGTACTGGGCACTGCCCAGGCTCCCCTGGGAATGGGCCCGGCCCTGAGGCTGCCAGAGCTCCAGGAGCCTTTGGCCAGCGCTGCCAGGGATGCCCAGGGTGGGCTTGGTGGGGTGTCTGTGCAGGGACAGGAGTTGGACTGGGTGATCCCTGTGGGTCCCTCCCAGCTCAGGATACTCTGATTCTCCACTCTGACTGACCCCATCTCCCCACAGATCCCCCCAAGGTGTGGGGAGGCCTCTGCAGGTGCAGCCAGGCCGGCGGTGCTGCGGCTGCACTCTGAGTGCTCGCTCGTGCTGCAGGCGGGCGAGGTCCCCGCCCTGCCGGCCCTGCGGGCCCTGCTGCGGGACAGGCTGGCTCAGCTGGCACAGCGGGGTACGCTCAGGTACGGGGCTGTGGGCTGGAATGGGGCAGCATCCATTCCCCTCAGGACACAGGCATCCAACTGCCTCTGGCCTCCTTGGAACGTTTATCTGGGGCCAAAACCCCGGATCCAGCAAAGGTGCAAGTACCCAGTCTGCCTAGGGGGCAAACCTCACCGTGGCCTTTGGGTTGGACAACAGTGTGGTCCCTGTGGGAAAGTTCATGCTGTTCCTCTTGTAATCCCCTCCCAGTACATAAAGGGCTCAGGGAGGGCTGGAGAGGGACTTAGACAAAGGCATGGAGTGACAGGACAAGGAGGAATGGCTTCAAACTGACAAGTGGGCAGAGTTGGGTGGCATAATCGGAAGAAATTCTTTAATATAAGAGTGGTATGGCCCTGGCAAAGGCTGCCCACAGAGACTGTGGATTCCTCATCCCAGGAACTGTCCAAGGCCAGATTGGATGGGGCTTGGAGCAACCTGGTATAGTGAAAGATAGCAGGGGGGTTGAAACTAAATTATCTTTAAGGCCCTTCCAAGCTAAACCATTCTATG
The DNA here is from genome assembly GCA_013400495.1 of Nicator chloris. Lineage (NCBI taxonomy): Eukaryota > Metazoa > Chordata > Aves > Passeriformes > Pycnonotidae > Nicator > Nicator chloris. Next base: position 486,249 of record WAAE01010098.1, read on the forward strand.
ACTGTGATTCTATGGGCCTTGGAAGCCTAAGGGATCTTTTCTAGGAAATTTGTACCCTGGTCAGGAAAAAGGGAGAACAGAAGGAAAAACCCTGTGTAGATGGAGCTGCTGCAGATTGGATTTTGTCCCACTTGGCTCAGCCTTTGCAGTAACAAGGATCAACGCAGAGCAATCTGGGACTCACGCAGAAGATCCTGGGGTGAGGTCTCCCTGATTGTGACACCCCTTGGGACACACAGTGGCATCAGGAGAGTTTAGGATCTTTCCCTCAAGGTTGTTTGTGAGGAGGTGACAGCATCACTCCCCACAGTGCCATTTCTGCCTGCTGAACATGTGGGGTGGCCTCATGTCACGGTGCAAGGGGACAAGCTCAGAGCTGGCCTGCAAAGGGGACTGTGAAGACTGAGGTGGCAGAGGGCTGGGCTTGCCTCCAAGTTTGGCTTTAAAGGAGCTGATTTGCTCAGCATTAATGAACCCTTGCAGCTACAGGCTCCTGGATGGCACAGAGCTAGGGACAGTGTCAGGACAGGAGGACCTGGGGAAGGTGTGGCAGCAGCTGACGGACGGCAGGCTGACACTCTGGTGCCAGGTACGTGGGCTGGGACAACGGCTCTGCTGGGCTGGGCTCCAGTCTCTGCTTTGCTTTGCAACCTCCATGCTGGCTTTTTCCTGCAGGACTCAGACTCCCACTTGGGCAGACCTGTTCTCTACCGGATGCTGGCTCAGCACACTTACCTGGCACAGGGTCCGGGGGACCTGGAGTTCAGCAAGGGAGATGTGCTGGATATCCTCTCTGAAGGTACCTCTCCAGTCCTGCTGCTGGGCCAGGCTTTTGGAGTCTGCTGTGGGAAGGCACTGGGGAAAATGTGGCCTCTCCAGTGCTGTCTCAGGTTCATACTCTCAGTAGTTAGAGGCTTGCACTGGGTTTTGCCCAAAGTTAAATTCCAGCCATGAAAACTCTCACTAACCCCACTCATATGGGCCAGGGCTCATTCCTGTTCCTTTATGTTTTCCAGTGAATGAGGACTGGCTAGAAGGATGCTGCAATGGCAAGACTGGCATCTTCCCCAAATGCTTTGCCGCCCAGATCAGCTGTGGTGCTGCCTTCCTATAGCAAACAGCCTTTTCCTGCCTGACTGCACCCCCAGGGGTGGGAGACACTGGTCCCAGCTCATTTGGGCCCCAGGCAGCATAGCCAGGAGCTCTGCTGTACCTGGACAGGGAATATCTCCCACTCAGATCCATAGGGTCAGTTTCAGCAGTGATGGCATTTCCTATAGCCTGTTCCCTGACCTGGCGTTTTTACCTTGTGCTTACATTGCTGAAGATGTGTCTGTGCAGAGCAGGGAGAGGGCTCTGGGGTTTGCTGTGGGAATTGTCCGTGTGGCAGCTCAGGCTGCTGGGTAGGAAGAGGTTCCCCTGGCTGGAATTCTTCATCCCCTCTCCCTTGTTGCTCATGTTGAGGCTGGGAAGGCTGAACCTCACTCCTGAAGCTCAGGGTGGCTGGCTGGAAGCAGAGCCCTGTTCCCCAGGCTCTCAGGTCATGTAACCTTATCTCCACCAGCCAGAGATACTGCTCTTTCAAGAGGCTTTTGTAACCAGTTTGCAGTGGGCTTAATGGGATAACACCATGCATTAGGACCACTGTCTTCCATAGCAAATAGCCTATTGACCTGACCGTTCCTTGCCCAGATGCCTTGGGCATTTTTCTTAAGCCCTAAGGCCAAGGTGGGATCTTGGAGCACAGAGAAGAGGCAGTTGTGGAAATCCCCACTGCTCAGAGCAGCTCTGCGCTATGGGAGAGCGCTGGAGGCTCTGGGGAAAGGGCTGGCTGGGGAGTGCAGTGCTGGACTGGTGCTGCAAGGACTGAAAGCCCTGTCCAGTTCCTGCAGCTGAGCTGGGCTGGGCTCTGCTGATCTGAATAAAACACTCAAGTGCCTGAGGCTGAAACCTGTTCTGGATTTGGTGTCTTGACGAAACTTGGCTATGTAACTTGAATATAAAATAAACCCTGAGCCAGAGTTGGCAGCTCTTAAATCAACTTCCACTTGTGTTTTTCTGCTGAGATATGCCAGTAAGTATTTTTAAAGACAGCTGACAGTGTCTTTGGGAAGAGATTCTGTCACATACTACAAAAATATTGCACATCTTGCACAGGGCAGGATACAGATGATGTCATCCCTCTGCTCAGAGTTAGGTGCCCACCACAGCTCTCCCTTGCCAGTTGCCTCCCAGGGCTGTTGGAAGAGTAGCCCAGCAGGACTGGGAATGCCAGGGAAACTGTGCTAGGCTGAGCAGTGACATTCATATTTGAAAAACAAAACTGATTTTATTTCTAGCTTGAATTTTTCTGGCTTCATCGAGCCAGCAAGTCTCAATCAGCTTTTGGCAGTCAGATTAAAGGAGTCTTCCTCTTTGAGGGAGATCAAGACACCTTTGTCATCTTCCACATTCACAGAGATGACCCAGTCAGATCTCCTGAGCAATGGAGATGGGTCTAATGCCTTCATTCTTCTCCACTTTCCACCTCTTCTGCACCACTTCCCTGCCTAGTTTAGTGGGCAGGATGCCTCTAAGCAGGAGGCTGGGAGCTACTTGGTTTTCCAGAAACAGTGTAGGAAAACAGCCACCAGGCCTGCCACGATGGCCAGCACGAGGAAGGAGACAGCCCCTGCCCACAGGCCGGGCTGGTGCCCCTTGACGTGCCGCAGAGCCTCGGCAGGGATCATGTTGGTGAAGTTCAGCATGAAGCCCAGCGTCCACCCGATGTCTGTGTTTGCTGCCTGAGGGGAGACAGCACAGGGCATCATCCAAAAGCACCTCTCCCAGGCACCAGCAGCTTGGTGTGAGGGGCTGAGGGGCACCTCTCCCATGAGCTGTCCCAGATGCCATTTCACACAGGGACAAGGCTGTGGTGAACCTGATCTTGCCAGCAGCCGTTGCACAAAGAGCTTTCCTGGCCCGCCTCCCGTAGGGCTAAGAGACAGCTGAACATGGATGACTGTTCTGATCCAGGTGTGCCTCTGTGACCTGCATGTGATTTTGGATCTGAGCTTTCCTCCATCCCCCTAATCCTTTTAATTTGGCTGCAGAATCAGTAAGGTCAGATGACCTTTCAGATCGTCGAGTCCAGCCATCAGCCCAGCACCACCACCATGTTCATCACTAAGCCATGTCCTCAACTGCTACATCCACATGTTTGAACACTTCCTGGGATGGTGACTCCACCACTGCCCTGGGCAGCCTGTTCCAAAGCCTGGCCCTTTCCATTGAAAAAAAAACTTTCTTAGTACCTAACTAAGCTTCCCCTGGCACAACCTGAGGCTGTCTCCTCTCATCCTGGAAATATTCTGGCCAGGCCATACTCTGGTTCAAAGTGGCCCTGGGGCCACCACCACCTCTCTGATAACATCAGGGACCAAAGTGGCCAAGTCCTGCTCTGCTTTTCCCTGACCCCCTTAAAATCTGTTACATTCAGAGCAGGGAAAGTGAGACATGAGCTGGGTCAGAAGTTTGAGGGCGGCTAAGAGAGAGCAAAGCTTTCCTGGGATCCCTGGGGGGCAGCCATGAAACAGGGACACATTTCTGGCACAGAGGACTCCAGAGATGCTAGTCCTGAACATGTCCATCCTCTCCTGCTGCCCACAGATGTTTACCTGCCTGCTGAAGTGGATGTTGCTCCAGGTGTCCTCGTTGAACTTGTAGCCATCAAGCAGCAGCGTCAGGATGTAAATAGCCACAGAGCAGTAGGTGTGCAGGTACTTCAAATCCTGTGGGAAGCTCTGCACCAGCTGTGCGGCCATTGGGGACACAGTGCAACAACAAACAAAAGAGATGCTCAGAAACCCGCCCTAGCCCAAAGAACAGCAGGGCTTGTGCTCCAAGAGCAGAGATTTGGGACAGGATAAACACAAGGCTCCTGGCTGCCCTTCACAGGGCTCTCACCTCTGTCCAGTGCCTCCTGCAGAAGGACAGGACTGTGGTGTTGACTTCACTCAGAGACTGCTGGTGGGTCAGGTTCAGGAAGTGGAAGGTATAGTAGAACCCAGAAAAGGCCTGAGGAGAAAAGGGGACATGGTGAAAACCACAATTCCTTTCTCACCTGAGAAAAGACCCAGAAGCCCCTCTTACCTGGGAAGAGATTCCCAAGTAATTCCCAGGGTTCTGCATCTGGCACCCCCTTGACGGTTTACCAGAAAGTCTCAGAGCTGACTGACAACCCTGGGGCTGCTCTTGCACTCTGAGCTATATCACACATGCACCCTCAGACAATGTCTTCTGTTTCACTCAGGGAAGGCTGGGTCATGGCAGGAGGCAGAAGCCACCTCCTAGCATAGAAGAGGTTTGCAGATAGAACCAGCTCTGAGGATCCCTCTCCCCACTCCTTTCCACCATCAGTGGCAGACGAGACTCCCAGTCTCTGCCTTCACCCTCCCCCAGGTGCGGGGACAGCGGC